>CM053514.1:33660288-33815017 GCA_028627145.1 Eidolon dupreanum
CCCCCCCCCCCCCCCACACACACACACAGTGGAATATTTGTGTTCTGAGACCAGGACATCTTGAAGAGGCCGTGTGTGTGTGTGTGTGTGTGTGTGTGTGTGTGTGTGTGTGTGTGTTTCTCCTGCTGCATCATTTGTGAATCATGTGACTCATACCCTCTGCTACAGCCCCACAGGTTTGGTTTAAAGCTGTAGAATCAATATTGCATGATTATATCAAGTGCACAAAGAAGAACTTTTTAATCGATAATGGTCCCACTAATAGAGAAGATGCACAAAATGAGTGCTCAGCAGTTCTTCAGAGACAAGAGCCTTTTTGCTGTGATCTATTTAAGATTTATTTCTTTAATGACTAATGAGGCTTAATCAGAATTTTTCTGACAGCTTTGGGCCCTCAGATTTCTGCTGTTATCATTTCCTGTCCATAATAGCAAAATCTGTATTTAAAGTGTTTTAATTTTCTCTTCACCTATATATAAATATATGGGTAAAAGACATATACATCCCATATGAATGTATCCTTCCCTACTTCTATCTTCCAATATTTTGTAGAGACCTTTGCCTTCCATAAAAGTTCTCTTTTATACAAAGAATGTAATTGGGGGTAGAGTCCCCTGTTTAAAGAAAATTGCATTTAATATAAACCAAAATCAATACTTTATACCCTTTAACACCACAGATATCTACTCAGGTTCTCCTAAAAGGATCCCCAAAGCAGTTCCTGTGAAAAACAGAAAATAGGCTGTTTGTAATTTAAGAACGTCCCAATGCTATTCTATTGTATGTTATGTCAAAAAATGAAACACAATCTCTATCAGTATAAGAGATATGTTTTAGAAAATTTGGATGTGATAAGATGCATTTGTTTTCCTTTCCCAGCTAACCTAAATTAATAGCAATAGTAATAATCTATCAAGTACTTGCTGTTATACAAATTACTAATAGTTTTTACAACATATTTATAATGTATATATTAGAATTCCCATTTTTAAAATGAGGATATTGAGACTCAGAAAGACAATATAATCTGATCATAATTACACAGCTACTGAATAGGAGAGCTAGTATTTACACCTTGTAGTCATATTGCAAGTTTATATCTATATCAAAATAGTAAACTATAAGTTTCTGGTACTTGGTATACCTAAAAAAAGTGAAATTTGGAGAATGTGAAAAGTTTCTTCTTATCAGAATTTTAATATAATTTTAAAAAGAAGCACCATGAGCAATCAGACAAGTAAAAGTACTTATTTAACTATACTGTAATAATTGAAGAACATGTTATTATCACCAAAAAAGGGAAAAGAGGAGAATACTATTTACGGTGGTGGAATGAAGTTTCTATCTTTAAAGTTTTATAAAGAAAAGAAGTATAATCCCATAATGATAAAACTAAAAGCAATAGAGTTTGTTTCCTTCTTTAAACTTGTCCGAAAGCTGTTTCTAATAATAAAATTTTCACTATAGAACAGGCTGGCTAGGCCAGTGTGTTGGTGTATTATTTGTTTGTATGCAAATATTTAATTTTTAAAAATAATTCGTTTTTATTATAAATATGATATACCTTAGTTACTCCAAATTCAAGCCATAGAGAAAGGCATAGCATCTTTCTTTTTATTATATTCTTCTAGATTATTTTATTTTTTACTTCCTTTTTTTTCTTCCCTTCATTTGATTTTTATTTAGTTTCAGAAATACTGACGCAGTGCTTAAAGTATCAAATATCTCTATGAAGCTCTCTGACATTCTATCTCCTACTTCAAAGTGACAACCACTTCGAATTTTTCAATTTGATATTTTGGTATTTACTTCTGTATATCTATAGAACATATTTATAAATGTTTTTACTTCCTGTATTTTCTCACCGAAATTATCTCTTTACTTCTCTTTTTTGAAAACGAGGATTTATACCTTTTCACAATATCCTCTCTACTCCTTCTACTACTACACACACACACACACACACACACATACATGAACACACACATACTTCTTCTAAATTTAGTAAGCAAAAGTTTGATTTTGATTTTTAAGACTGAATCTAATATACTATGATTTTCTTTCTTGTACATTTGATTTTACTTTGAGCTAATATTCATCTCTTTTAAATTTGATTAATTATTTTATAAATACTCTTTACCAATTCAACTCAAAACTCTCCTTCTGTTATACAATAAACCTATTATTATATTCGAGTACACCAGGTCTTCTAATTTTCTCTTTTTAGAAAACTATAACTTTTTTTGAAACTTCCGACCTACTACAATCCAGTCTGGTTCTTCTCTGTGCACATCTCTGATCTTGGACTTTCTCTCCCTTTGCTAATACCTTACAATTCTTTTCACCTCTCTCTTTTGTAGGATTTTCTACTTCCTAGATCCCATGTCCTCCTGTTTGGGGGGGTTTATTTTATTTGTCTGTCTGTTCGTTATTTCCTCATTTGTTTACTACTGGCTGATTCTCATTAAAAGATGCAGATGAAACTTTTATTTTGAGACTTTGCATACATGATTATTCCCCATTCTGTTGCTTTTTCACTTAATAGTTTGGCAAAGTATGGAATACTAGATTAGAATTGGTATCTCAAATTTTGAATGTATTTCTCCAATGTTTTCTGGTTCAAACTGTTACTAAATTTATTCAAATTCTTGATCTTTTGTTTGACAACTGGTTCTTTCTCTTTCTCTCTCTCTCTCTTCATAGATATATAGCTAGATAAGTTCTGTTCCCTTCCATTATGTTAGGCATTCTGTGTGTTGATCCCTTTGGAATGGGAATTTATATTCTTCAGATCTGGTAATCTTTTTATTTTTCAAATAGTTTAATGTATTTTAATAGCAAACTTACTGGAACAGCACGGAAGAGAGAGATAATGTTAAAAACATATACTTGCATGTAGGACAACTCAGTTAGAAAAGTATAATTAATGGATAGAATCTTCTGTATGATAAAAAAAAAAAGTACTACAACCACCATTTGGTTGTCATCAGTAAGAAATTTACTTGTTTTAATAAAAATCTAAATACTGACATTTTCAGAAAAAAATTAACAGATTTATTTATAAATGTTAGAAAATTAAAATGCTAAATCTTGTTCACTGAAACATTTTGATTTGTATTAATACTTCATATCCCCTGCATTTATATTAAAAATTCACAAACAAATGAAAAAGAAAAAACTGTTAAAATTTGATTACCGTCCCCTAGTTTTTCACTTGTAGTCCTATATTGAGGTACCAGTTGACCCCATGGAAAAAAATACCTGCCATTCTGAGGAAGAAAACTTTTTTCTTTTTTTTAATTAAGTTTATTGAGGTAACATGGTTAATGCAATTATATAATTTTCAGATATGACTTTTTTTTTTTTCTAGAATGAAATGTTTTCCATCATAGTGGATTCTTAAGCACACGTACTTGGTGTGCTAATTGGATATCTTTTGGCATAATTGTTACACGCTTGGCATGGATAGTATACAAGTCAGTGTCTTCAAAAAGGCCAACCAAATAGGCCTCGCTTGCCTCCTGCAAAGCACCAGTAGTTGCATTCTGGAAGCACAAATCCGTTTTGAAGTCCTGAGCAATTTCTCAAACCAGATACTGGAAGGGAAGTTTGTGAATCATAAGTTCAGTGGATTTCTGAAAATGTCTATTTTCACAGAGTTCCATAGCACCAGGCCAGCAACAATGAGCTTTCTTCACCCCTCAGTAGAAGGCGCACTCATGGAGTGGCTTTTGTAGTCACTTGCTTCCTTGGTGCTTTACCACTGACCAATTTGAGAGCAGTCAGCTTTGTAGAGCCACGATATAGAGACCTCCATATTTACATCCTCCTCATTTGGCTGGAGCTCAGCAAGCTGGAGGTGGCACTGGCATGAGAGAGCAGTGGTGGCTATGTACACCTAGGTTTGGTAATCTTTTGCAAATTATTTTATTCATGACTTTATCCCCTCTCTGTTCTTTTTTCTCTTTCAGAAATTACTATCAGTTCTGGACTGTATCCTTTATTGCTTTTCTCACTATGTTCCATTCATTTGTTTTTTCACTATACCTTATGGGACAACTGCTAGCTTTACGCCCCAAAGAATTTTTAATTTCTGCTATCATCATTTCAGTTTTCAAAAGTACTGCTATTAGGTCTTTGAATGTTACTTTTTCAAAGTATCCATTTTAGTTTATGAACGCTACCAATATCTCCTTATGCTACCAATATCTCCTTATTGCTCTAGTATTTATGCTAGTTTTATGATTTTCTTCCTCTCTGCTTAATTCATGTTTTCTCTTTTCTTCCTGCTTATTTCACTGCTTGTGTGTTTGCTCATATTTAAGAGTGGTACATTAGAAACCCAAACGAAATCTCTGGGTGCAGATGAGGCTCTTCCACTGTGGTCTTCACTGATCTGACTAGGATATTTCCTTGTGGAAGTCCTGATGTTGGTGTCATTAGAGCTTTCCTTTTGGGATACTCAGACTCCCCAGAGGAGACTTCCTATGTCCTGCTTGGAAGTTTCTGGCTGCTAATTTGGGAAGGTTTTTTTCTGTTTTTGTTTTTTCAGCTTAGAAGCACATGTCCAGTTTTGCGATTATTTATTAAAATTATATTATCTCACTTAGACACAATTTATATACAAAAAACTAAGATAACTGGGAAGTAGAGCTATCAGACACTTAAACATTATCTCAATAAAATTTTGCATTAAAATGGTACCTTTACTATTTCCTATTTACAAACACCTGTTATAATATTGTAGCAAACTATGTACAAGGTGTGGGATTGTGAAGTGGATGTCACCTTACAGAGAAATTGAACCAGGTGGCATTAACACCAAAATTCAGGGGTAGTTCTACCTGTAAACTATGGAGTCAAAAACCTGATTGACTAAATCAAGTTATCTTTCCTCATAGAGTTCACAATCTAAAGCAATGCTGAAAAGCTATTTTGGTGAACATGATAAATGTTTGCTCTTAAATCCAGTGCCTGGAATAGAGTTTCTAAAACCCTTAGAATTTCCTAAGGGATAAGAGATAAAGTGTCTTTTGTTATATTAATAAGGTGACTTTGGAAAAGTACCTGAGGATGGGGACTGTTTGCCAGTGTAGACAACTATATGATTAGAGGGTTGGAACTTTCTGTTTCACCCCCAGACCTCTGAGGAAGGGAGAGAAGCTAGAGATTGAGTTCAATCACCAATGTGTCTTTGGATGAATACAATGTGGTACATATATACAATGAACTATTATTCAGCCATAAATAAAAATGAAATCTTACTATTTGCAAAAACATGGATGAGCCTAAAGGGTATTATGCTAGGTAAAATAAGTCAGACAGAGAAAGACAAATACCATATGATTTCACTTATATGTGGAATCTGAAAAATAGAATAAATGAACAAATAAAACAGAAACAGACTCATAGATACAGAGAACAACCTTAGAGTTGCCAATGGGAGAGGTGTTGTGGGGCTGGGTGAAAAAGGTGAGGGGATTAAGAAGTACTAATTGGTAGTTATAAAATAGTTACGGAGATGCAAAGTACAGCATAGAGAATATAGTCAAAAATATTGTAAGATGGGAAAAAATGACATAGGTAATAGAGGCTTTGTTCATCCCTCTTGTGACCAAATCAAAATTGTGACAGAAATGTAGAACAAAGAGCAAGCAAAGTCACCTGAGATCTAGATGAACAGAAGCACTACAACTTGGGAGATAAATAATAAACCAACCTGCAACAGTAGAAGGTAGGATGGAGCGAAGAAGCAAGGCTTCCCAGTCTGAGTGGCTGAGTGGGACAGAAGCTGTAGCAGCGGCAGCTGCAGACACCTCTTAATGTGAGCATTCCATGAGCGAAGTTTCACAGTGATGGACCTGCTCGCTCTCAGCACCAGTGCCGGGTCAGCTGCTTAGGGGGCACCAGGGACTTACAGGGTGACATTAAGTTGACAGAATGAGGGCCAAGCTGAGACTTGCTCTGTACAGAAGTGCCGGCAGTATCCATTGTTCCTCTCTTGAGCCCTCCCCTCTCCCGGTGGGAAGACAAGGCACCGCTGTAATCAAGACGTCATTAAACTGGATAACAGAGGTCACTCAACGCAAAGGATTCCCTGAAACTCCACCTCCCCCAACTTGCAGCCCCACCCAAGCCACACCCTGTCTGTCCTTGGCAAGTCAGGTGATCTTTGCTAAGTGGTGCCAAGACTCATACTGGTGGTAGCTGGTCTCGGTTCCTAGTGTGGCCTCTTGAGGCAACTATAGCATCTGTGTATTCCTTGCTGCATCTTAACAGGTGGCCCCGGAGGCGCCCAGGCTTAGGCTAAATTTGGCATGCAGATGAACCCCTCTCAGGACTGTGCCACTGGACACCTACTACACAAAGCCACTCTAATAATACCAGGAGACTTAGGAGCTTTGCTTAATACATAGAAACAGGCACAGAAAGGCAGCCAAAATGGGGAGACAAAGAGGCAGAAACCATATGAGAAAACAGAACAGAGATCCAGGAGTAATGGAGTCAAGCAATCTAACAGATACAGAGTTCAAAGCACTTGTTATAAGGATGCTCAATGAATTTAGGGGAAATGTAGATGAATTCAGTGAGGACTTTAACAAAGAGATTTAAAAAAAACATGAAAATGAAAATGGAAATTATAAAAGGGAACCAGTCAGAAATAAAGAACACATTATTTGAGATGAAAAACATGTTAGAGGAAATTGACAGAGCGCATAAAGAAGAGTATCGAACCACAGGTATAGATGATGGGGAAGCAGGAAAAAAGAAGCCAAAGCTATAATAATAATTTAAGGAACCTATGGGACACAATTAAATGAAAAAATATCCTTGCCATAGGGGTACTTAAAGGAAAACAAGACGTTAAAGAGCTACTTGAAGAAATGATCATGGAAAACTTTCCTCACCTGGTAAAAGAAATAGACATAAAACCTCAGGAGACTCAGAGTCCCAAAAAAGATGAACCGAAAGAGGCCCACAACAAGACATATTATAATTAAAATGCCAAAGTTTAAATACAAAGAGAGAATCTTAAAAGCAGCTAGAGAAAAGCAGATAGTTACCTACAAGGGAACATCCATAAGACTGGCAGCTGATTTCTCAAAAGAAACTATGCAGGACAGAAGGGCTTGGCACAAAATATTCAACGTTATGAAAACTCAGGATCTACAATTAAGAATATTTTTATCCAGCAAAGCTATTGTTTAGAGTCAAAGAACAGATAAAGAGCTTCCAAGACAAAAATAAGATAAAGGAATTTATCAACATCAAGCCAGTATTATAAGAAATGTTGGAGGGACTTCTTTAAGAAGAAAACACATATATCGAAACCAGGAATAAAGAATGATAATAACTACATTCCTATTAACAATTACCTCAAACGGAAAAGAATTAAGTGCTCCAACAAAAAGACAGAGTAGCTGAATGGATAAGAAAACAAGACCCCTACATATGCTGCCTACAAGACACTCACCAGATTAAAAGACACACACAGACTAAAAGGAAGGAGTTGGAAAAAGATATTGCCTTAATGTACCCAGAGAGTATTGTGCTGAACGAAGTAAGTCAGATATAGACAAATATTGCATGATTTCACGTACATGAGGAATCCAAAGAACAAAATAAATAACAACAAAAAATGGAAATAAATTCATAGATACAGAGAATATATTGAGGGCTACTAGATGGGAGGTGGGTTGAGGGGATGGCAAAAAGGGGCAAAAGGATTAAGTACAAATGGAAAGTTACAAAATAGACATGGAGATATAAAGTGTAGCATAAGGAAAATAGTTAATAATATTGTAATAAATATATAAGGGGGAAAAGATTACTATATTTAGTGGGACAATCGCTTTGTGAGTTATGTGGATCTCTGATCACTATGCCATACAATTGAAACTGGTATATTACTGTATGCCTACTATAATTTTAAAAACTTATTGAATTGTACAATGTAAACATGAACAACTTATTGTCTATTATATTTCAATAAAGCCAGAAAAAATATTGTAATAACTATGTATGGTACCAGCTGGATACTATTCTTATCAGGCGATTGCTTCATGAGTTATAGAAATGTCTAACCACTATGTTGTATATCTGAAACTAATATAACATCAACTGTCAACTGTAATAGAAAAAATAATTTAAAAATCAACAATGGCCAATGATTTAATCAATCATGCCTATATAATGGAGCCTCTACAAAAACCCAAAAGGATCTGTTCCGAGAGCTTTCATGTGGTGAACACATGGAGATTTGGGGAAATTGGCACAACTGGAGGGAGCATGGATACTCTTCACACTTTCCTCATACTTTGTCCTATGCATCTTTTTCATCTGGTTGTTCCTGAGTCACATCATTTTATAATAAACTAGTGATATATTGAATGAAAAGTTTTCTGAGTTCTATGAGCCGCTCTAGCAAATTAATCAAACCTGAGGTTAGGATTTGTTGGAACTTCTGATCTACAAATGATGAGTCAGAAGTACAGATGACACCTGGGCTTGTGATTAGCATCTGAAGTGTGTTGGGGGGAAGGGGGGTGAGGCTGGAGGTTAGTCCTGTAGGACTGAGCCCTAACCTATGGAATCTGGGTAGAGAGTGTCAGAATTGAATTGGATGTAAGACACCCAGTTTGTGTTCTGAGAATTTCTTGGTGATGGGAAACACCCTTTTCCACACATTAGAACTAGGATGTTCAGAACACCAAGTTGTAATGTTTAAAAAACACAGATCTGTTTAAAAGGTAACAGTGAGATGTGTAGTTTCTCACATACAAATCCCTCACTGTTCATGAAATTCACTTTAATAGAGCAGAAAGTTTGGTGGTGAGTAGAGGGAAGAAAAAAAATGGGAAAGTACAACCTCATTAAGTAGAAGTAAATAAACTCTTATTATAATTTTTGCTTTTTCAGACTCAGATGAAGATCTGGGGACTGTCATACTGTGTTAAGTGTTAATTGTCATGGAGAGAAAGAATTAGTAGCACGGGAGTGATACCACTCACAGAGTTAACTCTGAAGTATAGCAGTTGCTATTTTGCGTTAGAATTCTTCCCATAGTACTTTTTCCTGTCCTTGTCCGAGAAGCTCATTAAAAATCATGTTTCCAAAGTACATTTTTGATCAATATACATGCATGACTTGGTGCATTATATCTAGAATGTTTTTAATAATCATTGAGTAATAAATAAATTTTGTTTAAGCCTTATATCATCTCATTATCAAATACAATAGCCAAAATCCTTTTATGTTCTTGTTAGGATTAATCTCTCTATATTCTATTTTTAAGGATGTTTTTTAAAAAACATGAAAAAATTTTTTCAAATTAGGTTGTTTTATGGCTATCATGGATCTCTAAATTTAGAAAACTCTATATTAGGAAATGTTCCTCTCCCTATCCCTACATTCATGGGTGATCTCCTGTTAATTATTAGTAAGGCAAAGCTAATGAAGGAAGCCATTATTAGTGCACATGTTAATAGAATGATAATTGGATACTGATGGGTGAAAATTAAATAGGAAATGTCAAGGTGAGTTCAGAGAAGTTTCATTAAGAAAAAAATTAGGAAACGCTCAGAAACATTTACTTAATTATTTTATGCCAAATGGCCTTTTAAAATTAATTTCATCTGGTCAGGAAAATGTTGATAAGCAGTAAAATCTACATTTGATCTGATGAAAGTTGACAAAAAAGAAATATTAGTGTATTTCACATTAATGGTAGATTATATAAGCATTTGATTGTTTTATATTCATTTTGAGCAATAAAATTGAAATATAAAAATTTTATAAAAGTTGTGCTGAGATACAAAATCAATTATCCCCTCATTTTAAAAATTGTCAGGATGAGAAGGGGAGGTAGAAAGGTGTGATTCCATGTAAAATTCATCTCAACTATTTCTCTGAAAGGATTTGAAAAAACACGCTTATAAAATGATTTTAAGAAAGTACATTGGGTAATGCATAGATCTACAAATATGCTATAGTGAGCATAATTTGGCTTACATATTTGTCTAATGTCCTACCTAAGGTGAGTCTGAGATATGGTGGAAGTTGCCTCTAACCTGGACATTTAATGCCCAGACAGTGCTGACTTTTCAAAATCTGAATTACAGGTGTTCACCGGGTTCTCTGAGAGCTAGGGACAACTTGCACACCTGATACCACAGTAACTTGGCAGCTTCCTGCCTCTGAAAGATTTGCACTTCTCAAGTTAGAATTATATTTCCAAACTTTATTTCTCTATTTGGGTATTTATTTGTTTATTTGTTCATTCATTCATTTATTTACACCTATTGGCCAATATTTATAGAATAGCATTTGTTTCCTCACTTGTATTAATCATTTTTTATTCCATGATAATTAAGGAACAGGCTGGTAAATTATGTTTGCTCTACAGTCATTTTGCCACAAGGTGGTGGTAGAACTCTTCGAAGTAAAACAAAAAACAAAAGAAAACAAAAACAAAAACGAAAACTTTTAAAAATTTTAAAATTTATGAAAACAAATATAAAATATGGGTACAGCTTATTTTTGTCTGACAGTTAATTTCTCTATGGCTGTAATAACTATAGAACTTTTCTATTATGAATAAGTTTTTCTTAAATAAATAAACCACAAGAACTGAAATCACTGTGATGATGATTATGGTGATGTTAAGCAGTAGTCACAGCTAACATTATCTAAGCTCTTACTTGGGCCCAGACACTGTACTAGGTATTTTATATATACTGATTTAATGCTTACTGCTCCATCATTACTTAAACACAACCATCATTACCCTCTTACAGAGGGAAAAAACAACAACAACAAAGTTTAGATTAGCAGAGACTTACTTGTCTTTTAATGTTACATTCTATGTTAGGTTTTATAGTTGAATTAGAGCTATGTTTCATGAGTTAACATGAATTAGAGCTATGTTTCATGAGTTGAATTAGAGCTATGTTTCATGAGTTAAGTTAAATCTCCAGAAGGTACATTTTACAAAACAAAATTTTCAGACCTTTTTCCTGATGATTCTGTTTAAGCAGGTCTGAAATGGGAACCTAGAAAACTATATTTTAAACAAATGTGACATAACTTTTATCATCAAACATCTTTAAGAACTGTTAATTGTTGTCTTTGAGTTTAACTGCTCTGTTTATATAATGTTTCAAATCATTTATTTCTAAAACTGTACCTTTTACCTCAAAATTTAAAAATCAAGATTATAAAATCAAAATAATGTTCATACAGGCTCTTCAATACTATGTTTTTTAAGGATTTAGGCTGGTGATGCATTGTAGAAAAGATGAATGTTTTTGTATTTTATTTTACTGTCAAAAAAAGAATAATGTAGAAAGGGTATTTTGTTCTGTTACAAAAATATTCCAGTGAAATTCATAATACACAACATAGTCAAAACAAATATAGTATTTTATCAATTTAAAATTACTTAAAATATCTATTCTATATTTTAGTGATATATATAAACTATTAACAATTCAAATGTAATATAGCAATAGTGAGTTAGTAAAATATCTTTTAAAATAATGAATTCCAACCCTTTAAATAGCATGTAATAATTTACCTTATTGACTTTATACCCCTAAAATTAAAAAAAAAAATGAACAAACAACCAAGTTTTAAACTCCAGTTACAAGAGCTAGCAGAACATGTTCCTTTAGGTCTAAAATAAGTTTAGTACTATGTGTATTTGTATGTCCATCCTCTTAGAAAACATGTATCAGTATTTTCATTTATACCATTTTTTTCGAACAATTAACAATTTCTTTCTATCTTTGATTCCTGTTCTCATGACAATTCTCAAACTTTCTATCTGGATTAAAATCTCCTAGAGAAAAATATTCTATTACTTTTGTAACTTCTAAGATTCAAATGCACGATTCAGTAGAAAATATTAATAACATAGAATTGAAATAATGTACTATTACAAAGCAGTGGTATGATACAGCATTATAATAACAACATGATTTTAAGGAGCTATACATTTCCTGATTCATTTTTCAGGTGAGACAATTGAAACCTGCACTCACATATGACCTAAATTCCTAGGGATAGTAAGAGCTGGATTAGAACCTAGAGCTATGGTTACAAGAGCAGAGCTCTTTTGGGAATATTCTTAACCTACCCATAGCACTGGCAGAGCCAACTATCTCTAATGATTACTTATTCGACCAATCAATCAATAAACAAGTAAATATATCTGAAAAATAAACCTCAGATTGACTTTAACAGATTTAATTAAAACCCAAACTTTCAATGAAACGATACCAAAAACTGTGTCAACAAATACTTTTGAACTAAATGTTTTTAATAAATACATTCTTTTTCCTACTCTCCAGTGAGTGATAACATCATCTGGTCTCACACTGGAACGATTGCTGTTTGTAATTTCTGTGCAGTTTGAGAAGTGTCTTAAATTCTTTGATGTGATGAACTCTGATAAAAATACGAAGACCTATTTTTGAAAATCTGTTATTCAATGTACAGTTGGGGGCCAGTTAGATTATGAACATACAGACCATTAGTCCTTCGCTGATTATGTTGTGTTGTTTCCCCCCTTACTATTTTAAGAGACTTTAAATGATTTAATTATTAGTATTTCAATGTGGCCAATGAACCTATAATTTCTGTTCTTTTCATACAAATTTAATATTTTCTTAAAATGATAAAACAAAGAAAACGTGTTTTAAACATCTTGTTTGCTATACCAAGAAATGACACTGGGTGCCACTAATCACTAGGAGAACTTAACCTAAATCTAGAAGTAGCAAGCATTAATGGAGATTCTGTAATGTGAGAAATGTAGCATTGGGTCTCTGATTGTGTTTTTCATTTGCCTTGAGCTTTATTTTTAGAACTTGATAGCTTGTCTATTAAAAGTTTATTCTGAAACTGAGTTTTAAAAATTAATTATTTATTTATCCCTTTTAAAAATACTTTGGTAGCAGCTTTATTCATAATTTTCCCAAATGGAAACATTTACATTAGTTACTATGGAGACATTTGAGTGTATCTTCCAGATGTGGTCCACAGACAGCCTCTAGTTATTAGCTCCCTTTGCCTCAGCTGCAGAGAACCTTCCCAGGGCAGCCCACACCTAGTGACTAAGCAAGGTAGGATTATTGAGACCTGGGCATTTACACTCCATGCAGGACTTTTTTTTTTTTAATTGAGTATAATTAACATAAAACATTAGTTCTGGGTCTATAACATAATAATTTAGGTATATATGGCAAAATAATAGCCACAATAAGTCTAACTTCTATCACCACACGTAGTTAAAATTTTTTCTTTGTGATGAAAACTTTTAAGATCTACTCTCTTAGCAACTTTTTAATATAAGATATAGTATTTTTAACTATACTCATCATGCCACACATTACCTCTTCAGGATTTATTTATCTTCTAATTAAGAGTTAGTACTTTTTGATGTTCATCCATTTTTCCCACCCCCACCTCTCATTTCTGGCGACCAATCTGTTCTCTGTATCACAGGATTGTTGTTGTTTTTATAAAATTCTACATATAAGTGAGATGATACAATATTTGTTTTTCTCTGACTTGTTTCACTTAAAATCTAGATGACCTCAAGATTCATGTATGTTGTTGCAAATGGTAGAATTTCCTTTTTTATAGCTGAATATTATCCCAATGTGCATGTGTGTGTAAGTGTGTGTGTGTGCACGCGTGTGTGCATGCACGTGTGCATGTGTATGTTTCCATGTCTTGGGTATTATAAGTAATTATACAATGAACATAGGGTACAGATATCTATTTGAGAAAGGTATTTTATTTTCCTTAGATAAATACCCACAATTGGAATTGCTGGATCATATAGTAGTTCTATTTGTGATTTTTGAGAAACTTCTGTACTATTTTCCATAGTGGCTGCACCAATTCACATTTCTACCAACAGTGCACAAAGATTCCCTTTTCTCTACATCCTCATCACTTATTATTTCTTGTAGTTTTGACGATAGCCATTCTAGCAAGTGTGAAGTGACCTCTCATTGTGGTTTTGATTTGCATTTCTGTAGTGATTAGTGACGTTGAGCACCTTTTCATTTACCTGTTGGTCATCTATAAGTCTTCCTCAGAAAAATGTCTATTCAGATCCCCTGCCCTTTTTTAAATTACATTGTTTTCTTTCTATTGAATGGTATGTGTTCCTTATATAGTTTAGATACTAATTCTTTGTCAGATATATGATTTACAAATATTTACAAGTATGTTCTGCCATTCTTTAATTTGCCTTTTCATTTTGTTGTTGTCCTTGGCTATATAGAAGCGTTTTAGTTTGATGTACTCACACTTATTTATTTTTGTTTATGTTGTCAAATCTAAAAATTCATTGTCAAGACTAATGTCAAGAAGCTTACCTCCTATATTTTCTTCTAGAAATTTTATGATTTTGTCTTATGTTGAAGTTCAAGTCTTTAATTCATTTTGAGTAGATTTTTGTTTATTGTATTAAATGGTAGTTCACTTTCATGCTTTTGCATGTAGCTGTCCAGTTTTCCATTGTCTTTCCCCCACTATATATTCTTGGTTCTCCTTCATAAATTAATTGACCATATATGTGTGAATTTATTTCTGGGCTCTCAATTTTGTTTCACTGATTTTTGTGTGTTTTTATGCTAATACCATACTGTTTTGATTACTACAGCTTTATAATATAGTTTGATATCAGTTAGTGTGATTCCTCCAGCTTTGTTCTTCTTACTCAAGATTGCTTTGGTTATTAGAGGACTATGTGATTCCATTCAAATTTTAGGATTTGTTTTGTTCAATATCTGTGAAAAATGTCATTAGAACTTTGATAGGGATTACATCAAATCTGTATATTGCTTTGGGTAGTATGAATATTTTAACAATCTTAATTCTTCCAATCTATAATTATAGACTAACTTTCCATTTATTTGTGTATTTTTCAATTTCTTACATCACTGTACAAATCTTTTGCCAACTTAGCTAAATTTATTCCTAGGTATTTTTTTATTTTGATTCTGTTATAAATGGGAATGTTTTAATTACTCTTTCTGATAGTTCATTATTACTGTATAGAAATGCAACTAATTTTTATAAACTGATTTTGTATCCTACAATTTTATTGAATCCTTTTATTAGTTCCAACAGATTTTTAGCAGAGTCTTTAGGGTTTTTTATATGTAATACCATGTCACCATGTCACCTGAAAATAGAAACAATTTTACTTGATCATTTTTGATTTGGATGCCTTTTATTTATTTTTCTTGCTTAATTTCTCTGGCCAGAACTCCTAGTGCTATGTTGAATAAAAGTCGTGTGAGTGGACATCCTTGTCTTGTCCATGATTTTAGAGAAAAAGCTTTCAGTTTTTGCCATTGAGTATGATGTTAGCCTGGGCTTATTGTATATGGCCTTATTATGTTGATGAATGTTTCCTCTATACCTATTTTGGAAAACTTTTTTCATCATGAATGAATGTTGAATTTTGTCAAATGCTATGTCTGCATTCATTAAGATGATCATATGATTTTATCCTTTATTTTGTTAATGTGGTGTATCACATTGATTGACTTGAAAATGTTAAACCATCCTTGCATCCCTGGAATAAATCCCACTTGATCATGATTGATGATTCTTTTAATTTGTTGAATTCAGTTTGCTAATATTTTGTTGAGAATTTTTGCATTTATGTTTTTTCATCAGGAATATTGTCCTGTCATTTTTTTTTTCTTGTAGTCTTTTATCCGTTTTGGTATCTGGTAATGCTGGCTTTGTATAATAAGTTTGAAGTCATTTTCTTCTCTTCTACTTTTTGAATGAATTTGAGAGGAATCAATATTAATTCTTCTTTAAATATTTGGTAGAATTTATTAGTGAAAATATCTGGTCCTGGAATTTTTGTTTGTTGGAAAGTTTTGGTTACTGATTCAATCTCCTTACTAGTAATCAATCTGTTTAGATTTTCTATTTATTCATGAGTCCATCTCAGCAGATGTATGTTTCTAGGAATTTATTTACTTCTCTAGATTGTCTAATTTGTTGGCATATAAATTTTTTGGTAGTCTCTTATGATCTTTGTATTTCTGTTGTATCAATTATGACGTCTCTTCTTTCATTTCTGTTTCTACTTACTTGAGTTCTTTCTCTTCTTTTCTGGAGAGTCTGGCTAAAATTTTGTCTACTTTATGTTTTCAAAGGATCAGCTCTGAGTTTCATTGAACTTTTCTACTCTCTCTTTAGTCTTTATTTCATTTATTTCCACTTTGATCTTTGATATTTATTTATTATCTTGATTCTATTCTTATTTTTTCTAAGTCCTAGAGATATAAATGAGATTGTTTGAGGTTTTTATTATTTATTAATGTAGGTATTTATATCCCTGTAATCTTCTCTCTTAGAACTTCTTTTGCTGCATCTCATACATTTTGTCAGTCTATTGCCATTTTCATTGCCTCCAGATATTTTTACATTTCTCTTCTGTTTTTTCCTTTGACCTATTGGTTGTTCAATAGCGTGTTTTTTAATCTCCATATGTAGGTGAGTCCCAGTTTTCTTCTTGTAATTGATTTTAGTTTCATATTATTGTGGTCAGGAACGATGCTTGATATGATTTCAGTCTTCTTAAATTTATTAAGACATTTGGCCTAATATGTGATCTATCATGGAAAATGTTTCATGTGCACATGAGAATGTGTATTCTGCTGCTTTTAGATGAAATGTTCTAAAAATATCTGTTAACTCCAAATGGACTAACATGTTACTAAAGTCTGAGTTTTCCTATTGATTTTCTGTCGGATGATCTACCCATTGATGTGAGTAGTATATTAAAGTCCTTTACTATTATTGTATTACTATTTACACCTTTAGGTCTGTTAATATTTGCTTTCTATATTCAGGTGCATATTAACAAATATTCTCTTGTTGGATAGATCACTTTGTATCTCATTACAATCTTTGTCTGAATGTCTAGTTTGCCTGATATAATTATATTTACTCCAGCTTTCTTTTTGTTTCCATTTGCATGGCATGTCTTTTTCCATCTCTTCACTTTCAGTCTGCATATGTCCTTGAAAGTGATGTGGGTTTCTTGTGGGCAGCATATAGTTGGTTTTGTCCATTTATCTTTTATGTCTAAATAAAATTCATTTACCGCAGAATAATATATTTAATCACATAAATGCCTTTTACTATTATCACTGTTATGGGGTATGATAAATATCAAAATATTTCCCATATTCATTTGGCTATTTCTATTCATGAAAGAGATTTTTGAAAGAGAAATTTGATCAAATAAGTCATTGTTCACTCTGGAATGAAACAAGTGAAAAAATCAATTCTCTGACTCCATCCAAAATTCTTTCCTTTTTTCATTCTGCTATAGCCACACTGGCTTTTTTGCAGCTTTTCTAACATGCTGGGGAAACTATCCTTGAACCTTTGTTGTGGCTGTTTCTTTTAACTGAAAAACTCACCTTTGAGACAAGATATTGTTTGGAAAATTCTACCTTCTTACAGAAGTCTGACCATTCTAATACAATTAACTTCTTCTCCAGCATTCCATTCCACCACCTAAGTCCTCTTACCTTTCTCTACTTTTTACTTTTTAGTAG
Organism: Eidolon dupreanum; assembly: GCA_028627145.1. Classification (NCBI taxonomy): domain Eukaryota; kingdom Metazoa; phylum Chordata; class Mammalia; order Chiroptera; family Pteropodidae; genus Eidolon; species Eidolon dupreanum. The sequence continues at coordinate 33,677,898 of CM053514.1, forward strand.
TGACAAAAACTCCCTCCTGGACCAAATCCTAGGCAGGCTTCTCTGAGCCCTTTTTCAGCTAGGCCCTATCCTTAGGCTTTGTCTTTAAGAACCCAGTTTTAGCAAGAATCCTGCTAGAATAATTTAGCAAGAATCTTTCACCCTTAATAACCAATTACCCTTGATAGCTGATCGAATTCCTCATCCCTTACCATTCCCAGGTGATATCTGATCACCCTAGCCTGCCTTCAGCAAGAATTTTATCATTAGTTTAGCCAGAAATCCCCTTTTACCCCTGATAGTTCCTTTTAGTAATTTACCCACAGATTCCTGCCCCCTCATCCTGCCTCTTAGCTATAAATTCCCATTTTCCTTGTTGTATTCTAAATCAAATACAGTTCTATAGTGAGAACTTTTTTTCCCCAATTGCAGTAGTTCCTGAGTGAAATCTGTTTTTATCACTTTACTGTCAGACTCTTATTTATTTGACAATTGTATTTATCCTTTTAGCAAACCATATAGTTTGATTATTATATGTATTATTTATCATCTGACTCCACCTATTAGAATGTAACCTCCACAAGGTAAAAATTGTTATTTTCCTCATTGATATATCACAAGCACCTAGAAAAAATGACTGGTATGTAAAAGGCACTCAATCATATCTGTGAATTTATTTGACTTAAATTCAACCAACAGCTATTTATTGTGTACCTATTATGATTTACCTATCTCTGAGAAAAAGGAAGGAAAAAAGAGGTTATTTTACCTTAGTGAATTAGAGCAGAATTAATTACTTCAACTGTGTGACTTGAGTTATACATATCTGTCTTTGGCATTTGATGTGCTATAAATCATCAGTCAACATAAATATTCAGTTTTTATGAATTATTCTCATTGTGTATATATGTAGTTTATATTCTTACACTTACTTTCTTCATAAGACTAGTAAAAAAAGACACTGCCTTCCTATGTTTGGTCAGCAAGTAGAAAAGTTCCAAAAAAGATGTAGTTAGGAACTTGGTGGAAATGAAAGCTGCAAGAACAAAAAGATGAGCTCCTGCCTTTAATTAAGGCCACACTGATTTACTGTTAAAAAGACATAACTTTGACATATTTCCAGAAAGCAATGCATTTTAAAATATTTTTATTCTTGTTTAAGATTGTGGAAAAGGATATTTTAATTGTTAGGGAAGGCCCCACATATCGACTAGGCTGTGTTTTTAATATTGGAAATGTAAGTGTCATTAAGTATAAGCACAGAATAGAAAGTATGAGTCTGTTAAATAAGAAGACTCTAAAATGTTGCCCACCAAAAGGATTTTTAGTAGTAATGCTCAAAAGAGCCAGAACATTGATGCTATGCCCAGAAAGGAGTGTACTCATAACTGAGGCCTGAGACTAAGATCCTACCAAAAAAAAGAAAAAAAACAGGTTAAGAATTTTCCTTTGTGTTTCACCTGCTACACATTCATAGGACCCTATAGTGAAAATGGAGAATAAGAGATGCTGGGAAGAGATGTAAACAGAAATTAAATATGAAGTAACTTGAGTTAAGCCAATTCTCCTCAGCAACAGAGCAGATAGAATCTGCATTTAAAGTAAAATTTGAACTGTGCTATTAAGGAAATCATTACCTACAAATGACAACAAGACCATGACAGAATGATATGAAAATTGAGACCAACCTAATTTCCTTCACCTATGCAAAATTAATACTGAGAGAAAATATACTTTTATGTCAGTGTATTAAATCCTGAGGACAAATAAAAGTAACTTAACTACTTGATCCAAAAAAATATTTGCTCTTAAAAAATAACACTGAACAAATCATAACTTAAATATCAAAATGAAAGTACTTGTTCAACAAGGCTCATTTTAAGATTCATGCCTTCTATATTTATTAACCAAAATTATTATACCATAAACTCAGCTCAGTTTTCATTTTCAATCAGTTCTACTTTCAAATCACCTAGCTAAGGGCCTAATACCTTACAAATATCCCCCCCTAAATTCTTCATTTTAAGATACTACAAAGACTCTGTTAAGCCAGTATTCTGTAGTAAGTCTAATCAACTTTATTTTGCTCAATTAATAGGTGTCTCTGATGAAATTTTGGGAGGTCAGTAGTCAACTGATGTAACAAGCTCAGTATCAAAAGACAAAGAGCAAGTGTCAATGCCCAGCGGCCTAAGACCACCACAAATACATTATAGTTGAACAAAGTTGAGGGTTAGGGGGTTAATCATTTTAAGAAAGAGAATACATACCATGGTGATTTGCAGGTGTGTCTCAATATGTATTGCTAGTAATGAAATCAGTTTCTGTGCATTATAAAATGTGGTCCTTTGTTAGGTGATTTTGGAATAGCCTGAAGGAAGTGAAGCTTTGCTATCACTGAGTGTTGTCAGGAATTGGAGATAATTCTGCAGTTGACTATTATATTAGCTATCTATTGCTACATAACAAATTACTACAAACTTAGCAGCTTGAAACAACATGCATTTATCTCATCATTCTGAGGGGCAGGACTCTAGACATAGCTTAGCTGAATCCTCTGCTGCAGAGTTTTTCACAAAGCTATAATCAAGCCATCATATAGGGCTGTGGTCTCATCTCAAGGCTCAAGAGGAAAGGATCCACTTCCATGTTTCTGTGGTTGTGAGCAAGATTGTTCTTTATGGTTTGTCATACTGAGATTCTCAGTTTCTTGCTGGTTCTCAGATGGAGGCCACCCTCAGTTCCTGGCCATGGGGGCTTCTCCATATGGCCTATGTCATCAAAGTCAGCAAGGGTGAGTCTGCCAGCAAGATTGGAGTTACATATTATGTAATGTAATCATGAACGTAAAATCTTTACTATACTTTATTGGTTATCTTTACTATATTTTATTGGTTAAAATCAAGCTAGGGATTCTATCTACATTAAAGGGAAGGGGATTACACATAGTTGTGACAAATAATAGGTGAAATAATTGGGGCTATGCTCGAGTTGATATGCTATAGACATCTTAATGAATTTTATCTAGAATAAGGGAAGAATAGAGCATGGCTAAACCTGTGATTAGTAAAGAAGCAGCACTAACTCATATTAGCCAGGATAGAAGGATATTTGGTCATTTTTTGAGCTTTTTATAATGTTTGTGAGTTTTTTGTGTGTTTAGATATGATTATGGAGTGGTATTGTTTTGGTCTCCATTTATTACAGTCACAGATGTTGGTGGCATCTGTTGCATTGTGTGACATTGATGTCCTATAACATTGTTTATGTTTAATAAGAGAACACCAAGACACAAGGTCAGCATCTAAGGAGACTAAGATCTAACTGATGAGTCAAGAGCAGTTCCTAGCTGTAAGAGGCTCCTTTTCTCTTTCTCACAAGAAACAAGTTAGGGCACATAGTAGAAGAACAGTAAATATTGGAAAACAAAGGAGAAAGAAAAAAAAACATATAAAATCAGATCATAGACAATTTTCTAAGACTAATTATTAAAGTCAAAATAGATTTGAAAATGCTCTCTCAAGACTCTGTTTTATATAATTTATAGAGTATTATGAACAATTTTATACAGGCTACCATCATAAATGAAAATAGTATTACTCAATAATGTGAATATATGTTTTTTAAAATTTTTGTTTGGTTTTTTAAAGTTTTAGATTAAAAGATAATGAGAGATATTTGAAATAGAAGAATGTTACATTATTAATGAAGTCAGTTTCTGTTGCCCACAACTGATACAGTGAGAAGTTCAACAAGTCAAGTTCAAAAAACTGCATATGAATTTGAAAAAAAATAGGTGTGGTGATTTTAATATAGTCAAATAAACATTTAATTATGTGAATGGTGATTCTATGGTTTATGATTGAAGATGAAAGTATAAATAGGCTTAGGCATTTCCCTCCCATGTACAGTAGAGTTTGATAATGAAATGCTGTTGGTCTGTCACTGATCATAGTTATATACTTGAAGAAGTGTCCTTGTGATGTCAATCTATACTAATGACATCAAACTATAATACTGTTCCTGTAGGGAAACCATGAAAAGAGAATGTATTAATAAATAGTACTAGTACTATTATGGCAAGTAATCTATGGCTAAGATGTCAAGAATTGTGCCCCAGTTGATTGTCTATCCCAAGATCTTTGAAGCATTCCTGCTAATATCAAGGCTATGTCCATTGGATTTTTACTATTTGCTCTAGACTTTCTGAGTCAGATTAATTTTTCTCCAAAAAATAAAATAAAATCTGCTTCCCACCTTTACATATGCACATTAATCAGAATATTTTCTTTTCTTCTTCTTCTTCTTCTTCTTCTTCTTCTTCTTCTTCTTCTTCTTCTTCTTCTTCTTCTTCTTCTTCTTCTTCTACTTGTCTTATATGCTACATAGAATAACCACTGAGGAGTCAAAGGCAGAGTTCTCACTTAACATTCTGTTTCTTTCTTTAAGAACATTTACTGCCTGAATATCTGTTCTTTCAGTCTCAGGAAAATGTTGTTAGCATTTCAACATCTTTCTTGAAAACTCCTCTCCTCTGCTCTTGTCCCACAGTCTCCAGTAGGTTCAGTTTTGCCTTAATTTGATAATATCTAAAATTTGTAAGTAAACTGAAGGAATTACTATGTTTTTTGCTGTGCATTGTCAAGTCAATCCAGCGATTAACTTATTCTTAAGAGTATGTGCCTTCGTTTCACTTGCTATTTCACTATTGGTCTAGATAATATACAGCTCTGTGAGAATGGTCACTAACTGGTAGACTTAAACGATGCTTGTCCTATATTCGATGTGGTTTTATTGCCCTGTAAGACATTAACTAGGTTCATATCTAAATTGGTAATCTTATTCTGGCATTTATTTTTCAGCCATTCTAAATAATTCTTTTTTTTTCAATTCTGTTTTAACTGTCCTTATTATCTTATGGGTTCTATCATTAGTTAGTGAATTAAATATTTGACATGTACTCATTTTATGTTCATATAAAACTTACATTTTTAACTCTTTATAAATTATAATTGACAACACTAATCTCTTAAAGCCTGTGCTTTCAACCCTAAACTTACAATGTTTGGAATATAGCCGGTGCTCAGGAAATATTTATTGAGTGAACTAAATATCACTTTAATTCATGTGACTTCTAATGTAATAATGAAATTCGATGGAAGACTACCGTTTTTTAAATTTCTAGTTCAAGGACATTTCTAATGGAACATGATAGCTTGAACATATATAGGACTAAATATTTAAAAACTATGGTTACCACATGCTTGGAGCAAAATATTCTGTTACCTAAAATAAAAATGAGAAATGATATAACTGCTTTAAACTTTATTATAATATTTAATCACCTTTATGGATGTCAAAATTATGTATAACTGTAATATAAAGTAAGTAGTTAACATAACAATGTCACCCATTATATATTTAGTTAACAGTTTTATTGGTATAATACCCAGATATTAAAATTTCAGTAAGAAAATGTAATAAATATGAGTTATTTTTAGAATAAGGAGCACAGCAGGTCAGAATAATGCCATATTTAAAAAAAATTTTATGAATCATAATATTTATGTTTCAGTTTCAAAAATGTACATTTGTAGAACAAGAGAGAACATTACATGATCTGGCATAAACTTACACTTTCTTTCAGAAGATAAATTCCAAAATAATGTCCTCATTTTGATTGCAGGGAGAGAGGGAGGTAGAAATAGCAGAGAGAGAGAAAGAAAGAAACTTAATTGCCATGAAAGAGTCTCAGGGGAGTAACTTTTGGTTGAAATCATTTAAAGTTTCTTAAAATAAATATACATGCCATTATAATCACAAAAAAATTATTGACATTTTTGTCTATGACAAAATGACATGCAAAGGTATGACAATTTAAATATATAAGTTATGAATATACAGTCATGTGCCACTTAATGATGTTACAATGAATGCATTTAAAGACCATATTTACAACAGTGGTCCCTTAAGGTTATACTGAAGCTGAAAAATTCCTATACTGATGTGGTTGAGGTAACATCATACTGCAACAGTCTATTCACACGTTTATGGTGATGCTGTTATAATCAAACCTACTGTGCTGCCAGTCATATAAAAGTATAGCACATAAAATTTTGTAAAGTACGTAATGCATAATAATAATAAATGACTATGTTACTGGTTTATGTGTTTTTACTATATATTTTTTCTATGTTTAGATACATGAACACTTATTAATGTGTTATAATTGCTTACAGCATTCAGTACAGGAACATGCTATGCAGACTTGTAGCCTAGGAGCAATAGGCTATACTATATAGCCTAGGTGTGTAGTGGGCTATACCATCTAGATTTGTATAAGTGTATTCTATGATGTTTTCACAATGACAAAATCACTTAATGACACATTTCTGAGAACCTATCCCCATTATTAATTAATGTATAACTGTATATAAATGTCATACCAAGAAATCTTTATGAAAATCTTCTCATATAAAGAAACTTTAAATTGTGATTTTTCTTTTATAGCTTTTTTCTCTAGACATACTCATCTCGGGAATAATTTTTCATAAAAAAATTAATATGTTTGAATCACTGGTTCTTTATAGAAAGGATTTAATTTGATAGAGTATATCCTCCTGACTCAATTTAAACACTATTTAAACACTTGACAGTTTTCTCTCTGTAGGATCTTTACCATAGGTTCTTCACTGGGAGAAGGGGTGTGACATTGAAGATAGCATTGCCTCTGCCCTCAAGCTTTCATTTTCATGAAAACAAACATAGATAAGGAAAAAAACCACTATGGAAAAATAAAGTCATATACAGGCCCCAAAAAGGGAGATAGTACTTTCTCATGGGGTAATTACTATGGGAAAAGGCAACATTGGAACTTATCCTGAAATAGTAGTTACTGATACGCATTCATTCAACAAATTTTTAGTGAGCTTCTACTCCCTTCAAGTAAAATGTAATGTAATGTGTTAGTGATATGGAGGTGAAGGACATTGCTCTTTGCTTCAAGAAGTCTACAACATAATACTAGAGATAAGAAATAGCAAACTGAAGTGTACTAGGTGCTCTGATGAAGCTGCATGCAGGAGTCTTTGGAAACATAAGCGGACAGTCAGTTCAACTTGGGTTAGAGAGATGATCAGGAAATAGAAGGATTTTAAGGCACAGAAACATAGGAAAGTTCAGAAATTAAAAATGGTTAAATAATTTTGACACAAGAAAATGGCCATGATATCATAAATGAAAAAAAGAGAGACAGGCAGACAGACATAGGATGCAAAACTATGAGCGCTATGTCAACAATGTTAGACCCATGAATATTTACAGAAGAAAGAGAACATCATCATGAAAATTAAGCCCAAATGTGATCAGTGGTACTATGTGGGTGATAGGGTTATGGATGATTTTCATTTCTTTTATAGTTTTTACCTTCAAGTCCGTTAAGAAAAAAATAATAGAGGTTACTTTTAAAAGTACTCATAGGTCTCTGGAGTGCCATTTCCTATTGTACATGATAGTAGAAGCTAGAGTAAAAGACCTGTTAGAGAATGTGGCAATGCTTAGACTGACCTGCAGCACATCTCAACTTCCTATATCAGCAATTCTTTGTTAATCTCTGAGCTCTCAAATGCTCACTGGCTGGCTGCATTCTGTGTGGCTGCTAGACATTCACTGAAAATCATACATTTCGCTTCTTATAGCTTTTAAGTGGAATCTTAATGAATCTTAATGTAAAAAAAATAATGATGAAATAGATTTTCTGGCAAAAGCTATTCATAGATAATAGAGTTAGAAACTCAGCCCTCTGAAAATCACTAAAAAATCCAGGAATACATGGAAAAGTCTCTGAACATCTAAATAAAAGAAGCTGTAATGCCAGCCTTCCCCTTAAAACTCTGAAACTTATCTCATTCACTTTCATATACTTTGAATTTTATGGGCTTGAAAACCAGACTAAAACTACAGGATAACTTCAAGTTCCAGCTTTGCTGAATATAAGAGATCAGCAAACTAATCTAAATTTTAAGAAATGTTTGGAAATACTTTATTCTTAAATCGTTAAATTTTGATTATTTGAAAATCTCAAGTGGAATGGATCATTTCCTAACAATGCTAGAAAAATAAAATTATTGTATATCCAATAATAATATAAAACAATATAATTTCTTTGATTAATTCTAGTGTTTTCATTTGTCATATTTTTAATCTGTTATTTTTATTTGAGACTAGAAAATGGTTTATAAAAAGCAATAGAAGTGCAAGAGGTTTAAAAGTTGAAGTAATTTGAGGTACTCTACCCTGGACTATTTTAAGCCTCAGACACACAATTTTTTAAAATTTTCATAATAGATGTATTTGGAACTAATTCTGGAATTTCTGCAGCTCTTCTAAGCAAATGGCATTTACAGTTTTTTTCAAGGATGTTTACAAAACTATTCCAAAAGAGGGACCAGGCTGGCTTACATCTCAGGGTAATAAAACTAAAGTCTCCCTCCCTCTCTGGAGGCATTCCAGGTATTAAAGAATACATTTCTTTCTAAAAGGTAGGAGGGCCAGGTCTGCCAGCAACTCCTACAAAGATCAAAATCTCCTTAGTCTCCAGATTATGCAACTGTGAGTGACACAGATCTAATGTGTGTGCAACATCCATGTAGGCCCACCGCTGCATTGTCCCTATAGGACTTGGGCCAAAGGAAACCATTGGGAACATGAAAGGTTATGCTACCTGCTGTACAATCTGTACTAAATGATCTACAGCCATTGGGCTTGTTTCCTCTTTACAATTCAAATATATGGAAGTGTGGCAAACTGCCCACTGCTGCTCCTTAGAAACCACTTGACTGACTGCTTGACAGATTAAAATTTAGGATTGTAAAAACTATGGATGTAGGGATATGATTTATGCATGTGTATACATTAATGTCTATATTTGTTTTAACAAACTCCAGAGGTTTTCTATCTAAATATGTATTATCCTTAATTTGCCAAACACTTCTTTTAATATTATAATTTTCTAAAATATTTTTGGAGTACTTCTTTTGGAATTATCTTCAACATCTATTTTTAAAGTATACCTGTTTTAGTTGTGTTTTGTTTCCTTTAAAAACAGTATCTTTCAACTTGATCTTTTATTTTATTAACCAGATTTGTTTTTAAATGGTTTTCAGTTTCTGATATTTTCCTAAGGGAGATAAAATAAATTTTTTAATGCATTCCAAACTCCAAAATAAATTCAAAGCAACGTATTCTAATAGTATTATATAATTTTTGATTCATATGTAGTTTGGAGGAAAGGAAGAATGAAGAAGAAGCAGAGCCTAAAACATGATTCCTTAGATGGTATTTTTAAAATACATTTTTAATTTTTTAATTAGAGTTGACACACAATATTATATTAGTTTCAGGTGTACAACATAGTAATTAGACATTTATATTACAAAGTGATCATCCTGATAAATCTAGTACCCATCTGACACCACACATAATTATTGAATATATTCCCTACACTATAATTTACATCCCAATGACTATTGTATAACTAACGATTTGTATTTCTTAATCCCTTCCCCTTTTTTATCCACCCTCAACCTTTCTCTCATCTGGCAAACATCAAAATGTTCTTGGTGTCTATGAATTTGTTTCTGTTTTGTTTGTTTATTTTATTCTTTAGATTCCATGTGTAAGTGAGATATTATGGCATTTGTCTTTGTCTGACTTACTCCACTCAGCACCATATCCTCTAGGTCCATCCATGTTTTCGCAAATGGCAAAATTTCTTCTTTTTACAGCTGAGTAATATTCCATTGTATAAATGCACCACCTCTTCATCCATTCATCCACTAATGGATGTGCGCGTTGCCTCTGTATCTTGACTATTGTAAACAATGCTGCAATGAACAAATGGACTCTCATATCCCTTAGAAGTAGTGTTTTGAGTTTCTTCAGAAAAATACTCAGAAGTAGGATAACTGGGTCCTTCTGTATCAATTGTTATAGCTTTATTTTAAAAAGTCTATTTGTCTGGTATAAGTATCCTTATCTAGCACTTTTTTGTTTGTTTCCATTTTCATGCAATATCTTTTTCCATCCTTTTGCTTTTAATCTGTGTGTGTCTTTTGATCTGAAGTGAGTCTCTTTTAGGCAGCAAAGATGAGTATTGTTTTCTTATTCATTCAGCCGCCCTACCTTTTGATTGAAGCATTTAATCTATTTACATTTGAAGTAATTGTTGATAGATATGTAGTTATTGCCATTTTATTATTCATATTTTAATCTTTTTTTCTTCTTCTTAAGGAAATCCCTCTAACATTTTTTTATAATACTAGTGTGGTGGTGATGAATTTCTTTGGCTTTTTCTTGTCTGGGAAGCAGTTTTCTATCCTTTGACTCTAAATGATAGCTTTGCTGGGTAGAGTAACATTTGTTGTAGGTTCTTACTTTTCATCACTTTGAGTATTTCCTGCCAGTCCCTTCTGGCCTGCAAAGTTTCTGTTGAGAAAGCAGCTGCCAGTCTTATGAGTACTCCCTTATAGGTAACTAACTGCTTTTCTCTTGCTACTTTTAAGATTCTCTCTTTGTCTTTAAACTTCAGTATTTTAATTCTGATGTCTTGTTGTGAGCCTATTAGGATTCATCTTGCTTGAGATTCTCTATGCTTCCTGAGCTTGTATGTCTATTTTCTTCATGAGGTTAGGAAAGTTTGCCATCATTTTTTAAAATAGGTTTTTGATTCCTTACTCTCTGTTCTCTGGCACCACTATGATGCAAATGTTGGTATGTTTGATGTTGTCCCAGAGGCTCCTTAAATTATCCTAATTTTGAATGTTTTTTTTTCTTGTTGCTGTTCTAATTGTGTGTTTTCTGATACCTCATTTTCTAATACACTGATTTGATCCTGTGCTTCATCTAATCTACTGTTGATTTTTCCTAAGGTAGTCATCATTTCAGTTACTGTAGTCTTCATTTCTGACTGGTTATTTTTTGCTTTTATCTTCATTTTTATGTTTTCTCTCTCTTTATTAAAGTTCTCATTGAGTTCATCTATTCCTCCCCTAAGTTCATCAGGCATTGTTACGATCAGTATTTTGAACTCTGCATGTGGTAGATTGCTTGTCTCCATTTTGTTTAGTTCTTTTCCTGTAGGCATGTGGTAGATTGCTTGTCTCCATTTTGTTTAGTTCTTTTCCTGTAGTTTTGTTCTATTCTTTCATTTGTGACATATTTCTTTGTCTCCCATTTTGACTTCCTCCCTGTGTTTGTTTCTATGTATTAGGTAAGGCTGCAACATCTCGCAGTCCTAGTAGAATGGCCTTATATAATAGATGTCCTATGGGACCCAGTGGCACAATCTTCCTAGCCACCTGAGCCAAGTGCTTCAGGTATGTTCCTTGTATGGGTTGTGTGTACCTTGCTGTTGTAGTTGAGCTTTGTTGCTGTTTAAATACCAATGAGAGGAATTGATCCTCAGGATGATTTGTTGTGAAGACTGGCTGGTGACTACGGTGGAGGAGCTGTTGTGCTGGGGCTGACTCTATGGGGCTGACTCTATGGGGCCCTTTGGATCTATCATCCTTGAATGTGACTCAAGATTGTTCTCTGACTCAAATGGAAGCCAGCAACTGGGCATGTAATCCGGCTTCTCCTGATGAGGGCTCCATCACAGGCCTAGTTCAGCCGTAGCCTGCACTGTGCCTGAGACCACCAGGCATGAATCAACAAGGAATCCGCAGATGGCCACCACTCACACTGGGCTTGAATGTGCCTCTAGAGGCCAAGCCTCAAACCAAGGCCAGTTGCCACTAGTGCCTGGATTGAGGCTGCTCAGCAAGAGGTACGGGGCATACCACAGCCAGACGCTGCTTGTTTTGGTCTTATGAACCTTTCAGAGATTTTAGGAAAGTCAGCTGCATAAGCCAAGGCAGGCTATTTACATGAAAAATCTACTAGAAACAGCTTGGTTGGGCCCACAAGTTGGATGGGGTAAGGTCTCAGGGAATCGCCAGGCTTGGAAGTCAGGTTGATGGAGACTCAGGTATGGCTATAGCCCCCAGGTCCACACGCTGAGCAGGGCAAGGCTTACAAAGGAACAATGGATTCTGCAAGAACTTCTTTCTGGGAGAAAGCTGCCCCTTCAGACCTTGCCCCAAAGCCAGATAACCCAGTTTCTCTGCATATGTCCTCAGCACCCCTCCAGCTGCTGCCCCAGAGTTGGAGCTCAGAGTTAGCAAGTCTGTCAGCAGGAAGTCCACATGTGGGCCCCTCAAGGGGAAGATCTGTGATTTCAGCAGCACTTTGTCTCACTCAACCACAATTCCCACTGGTTTTCACAGCCCGAAGTTGTGGGCACTGAATTTTTTCCCAGAGTTACATTTACTAATAACTAATGACACACTGAAGCCAGGGTTCAAACCATAAGAATCCATGGCCAAGGATCATCAGTCTACTTTCAGTTGTTTGTTATAAAATTGTTTATTCTACAATGATTATTCTTACATCAATTTATAGTAAGAAGTTGAAATAAAACAATACAGTACTTGATAAACTTTGGTAACCAAGAAATCATTAACACTAGACTTATTCTGATTTTATATATATATATATATATATATATATATATATATATATATATGTGTGTGTGTGTATATATATATATATATATATATATATGTAAACTATTTAAAAATTCTAACTCTTTAAGTTATTTATAGTATTTATGTTAGGAGTAAAAGTTAGAATCAAGGGAAATAGAAAATACTTAGCAACTTTCTGATGCATGCATAGTAAATTTCTACTCAAAGGGTTTTACAGAGACATGAAAACTTTACTCAAATTGAAAAGGTGAAAAGTTGATCAGAAATTATTTTTTGAAAAGGAAAACTTATGAAAGATTTATAAAATTATTATAAATATTAATGTCCTATTTGGGGTATTGTTACATTTAGAATATTAGGTAAGAATTTCTTTTCTCATGAAGAATTTGGGACAATTTAGATTTGAATCATAACAATGATATTTAGCTATCAAATACTCTTGAATATTCTTATACTATTTTTACTTTCCTGTCAATATCTTAAATAATATTTATTCTAACATTCACTTGGAAATCCATGAGAATAACAAAAAAAAAAGAACAGTAACAATAAAAGTATGATATATTTGATGAATATGTATTGAACCCAAACTCATTTTCCAAAGTTCATGCTGGATATTTATTTCATAAACAAAGGTCAAGAAAAAATTATGTTTAGAATGTGAGTAAGAAGAATCACAAAGAAGATGGCAAAATTTGAATGCACATTAATTTAGCTGTAGTATCAAAGATATTTAAGCTCAGATGAATAAATAAAAAACAGTCCAAAGGTCAAAACACAAATATATGTGGCATGACTTTTGAGAACTTTTATGCCTAAGTGTACATTAATACTAAAGTTCACTTTATGTGCCTTCGAAATTAGCAATCTTTCTGAAAGTGATTCACTTAGTTTCTGTCTCCATTAAATTCTTACCACAATATTGCTTTATATCAGTTTTATTTACTGTCTGAGCCACTAACTTCTGGCAATCCTTTAAACATTTACTTACTGGTATACTCTATTTCCTTGTGACAGACATTATCTTTCAACTTTACTACTGTCCAGCAGCATTCATATTAACATGAAGAAAATTATCACCAACAACTCTTGGGCTTCTGTGCATTTTCTATGCACTATCTAAGATTTAACTTCTTTGAGCCTCAGTGACACATGTATACAATTGGCTAGTTCCAATCAAGAAAAATTGGGCTGATAACTAAAATGAGGTTTGTAAGTGTGCTTTGTAAAATTTAGCATGTCATGCAAATATAAGGCATTATAATTGACCCAGTTTCACCAAACTGTCCATTCCATTTATTGAGCAACTTGAAGTCAAAGCAAAAGATATTAAATGATTATTTCAGACTTTAATTTTGTATTGATTGCTTGGGCAATTATTCTTTATTTTTTCAGTAGCCCCTAGAGTACAGAAAAATATATTTAAAATAAAGAACATTACATTAAGATCAACTGAGTAGATATGTAAGAAGTTCTGGGAGCAGTGATATTTCAAACAAGAAATCTGAATGTAACTTCCTTCTGGTCCTATTAGCTTATCTAAAGTTGAACAATTAAATTAATTTATTAAAGAAAAAGTCAGGTCAAGAGAAAAAAGAGGTAAATGGTTTTCTCTGTATGAAAATTTAACAACAACAACAAAAATGTTGTAAAAATAACACATATAGTGTTCTTGTGACCATTCTGGGAGTCCTAAAGTATAAATTTTCCCACTACCAACCCTTGAGGTTGGCAAACACTTTATGGGGAAATGATGAGTCAAGATATATTAGTTGAATAGAATTACCCATTAAAATGTAGCCCTAGTTCAGATCCAGTACTCGCCAAGGGAAAAAAAATCAATGTGAAAATAATTATACTTCTCATTCAAAGAACACAATGATCTGCTTACAGTATTTCCCACTGTAAATGATACATCAAGTGTGCACGCACGCACGCACACACAGACCTCTTTCTATGAGGGTTTTTTACAATGAGTCAACCTCCAAGTCTAACCACTTGGCAGAACTTAAGTTTAGAAGTCTATATAAACTGAGGACCAATCCTGGACTTAATGAAAACAAGGCTTCCCTGAGAGACATATGAAATTATACAGTGCACAGAGTATGCAGAGAGAATAATATAAAATAGATACACATAATAATATAGAGTAAATCAGTCATCTTTACTCCAATTTTAAGTAAACCTCTTTCTAAAAACTTATTTTAACTATGCTCCAAACTTTGACCTTGAATATTTTAATATATGACTATACTCAGTATAATGATTTAATTCAAGAAATACTTATTACACATCTAAATGGACTCACATTTATTTAAGTGCTAGAAATACAATGGTGAATAAAACTGAAATAATAATAACTCCATGCAGACCTGCAAGTGGTATTCGATTGCTGAGGTGTTACTCTGTGTAGGGTACCAAACTTATCATTTCTTCAACTCATAGGAAAACACCAGAAAATTTTTGAACAACTCTAAATATGTATATAAGCTGACTGTTCAGGAAAAATCTAATAGTACAATAAAAAAAATCAGCTATTGCTGAGAAAAAAAAATGATCACTTATCTTTTAAGTGATTTTGTACTTTGAGGGATGTTGAACATGTAACCATTCAATTTTCAGTCCCTGATTAGAGCTATCTCACAAATCATAAAGGTTCTCCTTCCTCAGCAACTCAAAACTAGTTAAGTGTAGTAAGGACTTAGAGTTCCCTTAGGATATAATGATCCCCATTATTGCTTTGTTGGACCCATTTATATACTATTTTTCTAGTGATTAATTGTCTTTACCTCCTTTTTATTCAGTTAAAAAATGTCTGTCCAGGTGTTCAAATATTTTAGAAGCCATGCCTAGGACGTGGCTCATAAATTCCCCTTTTTTTCAAACTAAACTAGTGATTATATCAATAGACTAATTCAAATATTCTACTGTGCTTGACTACTGCTCTTTCACAAATAGGAGCAAACAAAATGATGCCCTAGGAGTGGTCTTTGAGCTTTTCCATAGTCTTTGAGCTTCTCCACAACTTTATATTAAAGATAAAACTAAAAAGAAATATGATGGGACTTTCTGCCTTCCTGCAGACATGAGCAAGATGATGTTATAGAGCAGCTCTATGTCCATATAGACAACAGTCTGAAATCAATGGGTAAGTATGGCAGAAAATACAACCTGTATTCTTATGTATATATTTATTGCCCATATCAACTACACAGCTCAGATTTAACCAATTTCTGAAATCTCATATGAATTTAATGTTTATCTAGAAAGCCTCAGAACTTTTGATTGCAGAGAACACGATACTTTACCAGGTTCCCCTCTCCAGGGATTTGTGGAAATCGCTGAGAAAATTGAATGTATTCTAAAATACATCTTGTTATATTTCATTCAGCCAGCCTCCTGCTTACACTCTGCTGCAAGGATCTCTCAAATGTTCTGTCATACAGAATCTGCTTTTCTCAAGTGACAGCTGCTAATATTTCAATTTCCCACAATCCTTGTTTAATATCACCATTAATGCTTACAGTTTGATGTGTCTTTTTCTAGTCATCCACTCTCTGATTCATACTTTATTGATGAGAACTCTCTTATCTCTCCCATGAATCCACAAACATGCCTTCAACTAGAGCCATGTTCTTCTCATTGGTATAACCGTACATGTTCTTTCACTCAAAGACCATTTGTTCCACATATATTCAGAATTTTTCTTTTCACATGTAGATAGCTTCCCTATTCTCTGATACTGCTTTGAAATCAGTCAGTCATTTTTAGTCATACTGCTTTAAGGATTTTCTATTTTTTCCTCTCAGATTCTTTGTGATGTGAATAGGTATAGAATTCATTTATTTACCTGGCATTGGATTTTTTTTTTTTTTTTGGCTGCTTGAATTTATGAATTAAAATCTATCATCAGTTCTGAACTGTTCTCGACAACTGTCATTTTAAACATCACTTAATTCTGTTCTTTCCTCTTGCCTTTTGGGATCCTGATTAAACTTATGTTATAATTTCTCACTATATTCTCTATGTTACTTCTCTGCTCTTCTGTACTTTCACTTTTTTGTCTCTCTGTACTACACTGTGAATATTTTCTTCTGATATAAATTTTGATTCACTAATTTTCTCCTTAGCTATGTCTAATCTGCTATTAAGTTGATGCATTACTTTTTTTTATTAAATTTATTGCAATGACATTGATTAATAAAACTATATGGGTTCCAAATGTATAATTTAATAATATGTCATATATATATTACATTGTGTGTTCACCACCCAAAGTTAAATCTCCTTCCATCATGATATGTTTGACCCCCTTTACCCTTATCTACCTGCCATCTACCCTCTTCCCATCTGATAACTATTATGCTGTTGTCTGTGTCTATGAGTCTGTTTTGTTCGTTGTTGCTTTCAGTTTTATATCCCACGTATGAATGAAATCATATGGTTCTCAGCTTTTTCTGTCTGATTTATTTCACTTAGCATGATAATCTCATGGTCCTCATTTATTTTATTTTCAGTTATTGTCATTTATTTTTACTATTATAAGTATTTTTGTTCATTTTTAATAATTCTGTGTCACTTTGGTTACTTTATTGTTTTCAGCAGGTATCTTCAAGCTTGTCTGCTGCTTCTTTATATGTACTTGACATAATTGTTTTATAATTTGAGATAATTTCAATGTCTTAAGCATTTAAATAGTTGTTTCTGCTGCTTCTCCTCTTATCATTGCTTTTGATATAACAATATAACAGTATATCACTGTTTTTGATATAATCTCCTGAGGTCTGCTTACATTTTGTGTCTAATTATCTTTGGATTCTTTTTTTGGAGGGGGATATTGTATTTAAAATATTATTTAAAGAAATAACTTAAAGCCTAGAATATAGTAAATAAAATATTTCTCTTATTTGTTTCTGTCATGTATAGGACTACCTTAAACTAAGATAAAGACCAAAAAATTTTTCAGATATCTCAGAAGATTTTAAAACTGTAATTCTGTGTTATCTGTTCCATACCTGGTTCACTCTCACCTTTAGGATACTATATTTCTAAGATTTTCTCTTCTTAGACCTGCACTGCCCAGTATGGTTGTCATGAGGTCCTTGTAGTTTACTTAGACATGAATTCAAGTGACCTACTTAATGTTATAATGTTTATTTTATAATACTAAACTATAAAAAGCAGTTAATTTTTAAAATAAAGATGAAATTATTTTCATCTATTCAAATAACATTTGATTCCAATAAAAAAAGAAAAAATCTAATGTAATACTTAAAAATTAAATGAGTAAATTATCCTAAATTTTACTGACAATTCACATCTTCATAAATAAACTTTATATATATTTTTAATTTGTTTATTAAATCTAAATAGCCAGTTGTCTGCATTTTTATTTTAAAGAAGAACAGAAGATGATGGATGTATCATAAAGGCTTTGGAACTAGAAATGTTTCCTTCTGTTCTGTGGCAGATACCTCCTGGGAATATGAAATGATCTTAGTTTCAATTATAAGTTTGAAAATCAGAGAGAAAAGTAAGTACTAATGTTAAAATGTATTGTTCTTTGAAACAATTTATATCCTTGATACAATTTAACAACCAATGAACAATAACAAGGTGTATTATCTAGCTTTTAACTTTAAGTGATGGTTTCTAAAGTAGACTCCTGGAGAGTGGCTAGATGGGAGAAAGAAAAGTATGCTATCTTTAGAAGTGTGAGAAGATAACCGATAATAATGTCTGATCTATGAGGATGGACACACCAGGAATCCTTGTTAAATGTGTCTATTCCCAATTTGGGTCCTGATCTCATTGTCTGTAAAGAAAGTAAAGATTTCAAGATGAGATTTGACCAGGACTAAGACAAGTACTTGACTAAATTCTTTCTGTTTAAGGTCTGATCTATAATATGAATTCAAAAGAGTGTCCTAGGTCTTATTATTCAAAGTGTGGGCCATAGCTGATATAACTTATTAGAAATGCCTACTCTTGAGCTCTACTCCAGATCTGCTGATTCAGAATCTGCACTTTAACAAGAATCCCCAGTCAGATAATAGCGAAAATAAAGTTTTAGAAGCAATCATTTAAGAAAATTCAAAATTACCCAGTAAAATTTTTAACATAGATGTTATATTAATAAAGATAATTTTAGTTAAAGTAACATAAAATATCTTAGTTGACTAAATCCTAGTGGTCATTTTATGAAATGCTACAAAAAGTACAAATAAATAAGATGTATAAATGCTTATGAAATGTATACCAAAAAATTGTAATTGAAGGGTCTTTTCACATCATAAAATAAAAATATATGGGAGATGTTTAGAAGATAGGCACCTGAGCAAAAGCAAAGAGAAGGAAGAATAATTTTTTAAAAAGATTAACATAGTCCTGCCTGGGAAAGTATAAAAGTTGTACTTTTAAAAAGTTATATGGTAATTTCTTGATCTGCTAATTCTGCTTCCTGAGAATTTTTCAAAATAAAAAGATCCAAAAGAATAAATATGTTATAGGCATGCAAATAGACACCACAGAATTCTTTTTACAGTATCAAACAATTGGATACAAATAATCTGAGAATTAAAGAAGTATTAAATTATAAGATGCCAATAGTATAGAATGCAAAATTAGAAGTATAGAAACAGAAAATGTTAATATCTTGCTATCAAGAAAAAGACAAGACTGCAAATTTCAATATTGCTATGCTCATATAAATTCATTCATATGAATGAGGACTAGAAGAACATTTAGGAAAATGTAAATTGATTTGGTAGTGTCATGGGATGTTAGTTTTTTTCTATTTAGAATAATAAAAATTGCCAGTTAGGAGCTAACTTCTGCAATGGCAAAGTAAGGATTTCTGAAAAGCTACTCTTCCATAAAAGTAATGAAAGTGCTGGCAAAAACTGTCAAAATAAACATTTTCAGAATTCTGGAACTTAACTAGAGTTATGCAACAAGCTGAGGAGAAGCATTTATACAAGAAAAAGGGTTGAATCTTCTTGTTTGAACAATGAGCTTTATTACATTTAACGTTCCCTAACATTTTCTCCCATCTTTTCTCCCTGCTCTGTGGTAGCTTTGAAAAACCAAAACCGCACAACTATAATAATTGTGAAAAACAGCAGACCAGCAGGCCCTAGAAGAAGCAGACAGGTTTGGAATTTCTCAAAAGCTCCAGCCCCAGAGACCTGTTTCTAGTTGACCTGTCTGGCATCTTGCCAAAGAGCTGCATTCTGTGGGCTTGCTTTTTACTTGAGTCAATTCAGAGATTCTTCTGCTGAACAGGGCTAGCCCCGGGACATTAGGAGAAAACAACCAGTGGAACTACCTGAGGTAACACTGCCAGATGGGGCTAATAAGACACTGACCAAAAAACTTAAAAGGAAAAACTGAGGACTTGGAGGTCCTTAAGGCGTTGTGAAAAACTATATTCCTGGGAATTTCAAAGTCCACATGAAAATTTAGGGCTGTGTGTATGTCCACTAAAGATACTCTTATTTCAGATAATTATATTCTTGTTATTTAATGGGTATTCTTATTGCATTTTAGTAAATATTTTTAAAATACTGTTTTACCTATGAAATCTTAAGTTTATCAATGAAGTATTCTTGAATAATGAGGGTTTTTGGAAATACAGTCCTTCGGATATTTGGAGAAGAAATCTAAACAAAACAATGGCATTCTAAAACAGCAGGAGACAAACTGATAAAAGCATCAGAAAAGGATTAGTAGAATAAGATGGATCCAGTAAAGAAATCCAAACTAAACTATAAGTTTAGCAGTTCTTTGATCCTTGCCTAGTCAGAGGGTCACACTAATCCTTCAGTGAGAAAAAATTAGAAATTGATATCAGAAACTCATTCTATATTATGCATATTTTGTTGTTTATAATTAAATTTGAACCATGTTGTAAATTCTATATGTTCAATACTTTTTTTCATAAATTGTTTTCATCAAAGCCTGAATTAAAAAATTCTTTCCTGATATTATTATAACTACATCTGCAAAGCAGGTAAAATCACCTACAAGTACTAGTCAGTATTTTGGGAAAAAGGATAAGGAAAATCAAGTAATTAGTATTGGTAAAAAATGATTTATTTGTAAACTAAAAGAATCACGAAGGTAAGGACATGTTTATTTACTTCTAAATCCTGAATATCTTGCCTGGAAAAGAAACTGTCTGGAATACATGGCTGTACTTGTTATAAAAGTATATGCATGTATGAATTAATGCATAATCCATTCCATTGTTATAATCAGATGTATTCCATAAAAATTTAACATCATGTTGGAGTTATTCAACAACAGTTAAACATAAACATCAAAATATGGAATGAGATGCCATGTAAAGCAGACAATTCTATTATTGGGGGTGGTCAGGCAGAATACAGATGTCCATTTGTCAATATTGCTTTAGGAAGGATTCTGGTTATGTTAAAGAATTTCAAAATGATGAGTAGAAGTTTTCATTACATTTGTACATAAGGGTTATTTTCCCTAATTTACAAAGTCTCTTTCATTTTTATTCAAATAAGAAGCTACATTTTGGTCAGAGAGTAATAGTTGTATTTCCAAGCCTACTTAAGGAAGGTTTGAAAAAAATAGAAATATAACAGTTAGACATATAGAATTAATAGGAAAATTAAATAAGAAAGAAAAAAGTAAATTTGTATAATTTTTCTTTAAATTAAATATGGGTAGACCTTCTAGAGGGGCTAAAATTTTAAAAAGTGACAATGATAAATATCGATGAGGTTGTAAAACATCACAAAATCTTATTTGTTGTAGGCAGAAGTGTCAAAGGGCATTACTACTTTAAAAAATGATCTGGCTTTTTCTTATAAAATAAAAATATACTTATGAGAAGTCATATATAAATGTTTAAAGCACTTTTATTCATAATAATAAAAAAAGGGACACATTTTAGGTGTTCATCATTAGAAGAATTATGGGCTGCACTACATCTATACAATGGAATATTATTCGACAATGAATGACTAATACACAACTTGAATAAATCTCATAATCCTTATGCTCAGTATTTTTTTTAAAGCTTTACACAAAGGGCACAGAAATAATTATATTTATATAGACAACTCATAAACTGTTCCATTTATGTAAAGGTCTAGAGCAGGAAAAACAAAGCTATTGGGGAAAAAAATCAGAATTTGTATAAAGAAGAGTAGGTGAGGAATGATTAGACAGGGACATCAGAGAACTTTCAGAGAACTTCAGTGATATTATACTTAAGATTTTATATTTCATCGCATGTAAATTTCACTAGAAAAAAAACTGTAATTAAATATTATATGAAAATTAAACAGAAACCTCATTTAAAATGGTGTCAGGAGGCTAGCCAGAGAACTCTGATACACGTGTCACTCAACACACACTACTGAGCCCAACAAGAAGAGACATACCTTGCAACTCCAATATAAAGTGGTGCTACTTTACTACATAAACAGGAGGAAGAAAAGATTTCTCCTTGCTCAGTTAATGGGAGACAGCCATCACTCAGTCAAAGAAAAGTCACTATACTTTAAATTTTCAGTTTCCTCCAATGGACTCTTCATTTACAACAGCTCCTTCTAAGTCCATAAAACGTGTTCTTCTTATTTGTTTCTCCAGATTTGTGATTCCATTAGACCGCTTGTCCCAAATTACAATTCTTTTTGTCCTCGTATAAACTCATTTTGTTGGAGAAATATCTGGCTGTCTATTTGCTTAAGGTCAATAATTGAATTGTAGTTAATAATATGCATAGGTATAAGCTAAAAAGTAAGTGTAATAAAATATTTATTATCGGATCTAGGTGGTAAGTATTTGGGTGCTCAATGCTCAATTCTTTCCTTTTTTTTCTTTTGAGAATTTTTACATTAAAAATACAGGTACAGTGAGAATTTCAATCCAATAATTGAAAGAAATTAAAATGAGGACAAAAATACAAATGTAAAAATATGGTAAATTTAATTGTAAAGTTAAACTCAGAATATAAATGTGTGGCTTTCCTTCTTTTAGCTCTTTTCAAGAATTAATGAATTAATTTTTTTCAAGAAAATACAAATGTGAAAATTTAACAAAAAACAAGTGAATCTTCAGTGATAACATGATTGATTTTTAAGATATTGAGATAGTTTTACATGAAATTTATTATGATAATAATGAAAAAAATAGAGAAAGCAGTGTAAAAGCAAGATCTCAAGACAATTACATTTGGACAAACTTGGATAAATTGCAGACTTTTTTTTAAATTGAAATACACTTGACATACAACATTGTGTAAATTTAAGGGGTACAACAGGTGCATCTGACACATTAATGTACATCATGCATAACGATGTTTCGCTCAATGACAGACCGCTTATATAATGGTGATCTCATAAAACAATAATGGAGCTGAAAAATCTATATCACCAATAACATCATAATCATTGTAAGGTCATAGTGCAATGCATTGTTCAGATGTTTGTGATCATGCTGGTGTAAATAAACCTATTGTGCTACCAGTCATATAAAAGTATCGCATATACAATTATGTAGAATACATAAAACTACATAATTATAATAAACTATTGTCACTAGTTTATATGTTTACCATACCATACTTTTTATCATTATTTCAAAGTGTACTATCTCTACTTATATGTTTTGTGTAAAAGAGGTTGTTATATTATGCCAGTAGTAGCCTCATATATCTCATGTTTACCACATCTCTTGATTGCAATATTTTGTCTTTTGCTTGATATAATCTCCTGTTGTTTTATAAATTCAGTGTAGCTTTAGAATACAATGTTTATAAAGTCTACAATAGTGTACAGTAATGTCCCTGGTCTTCACACTCATTCACCACTCACTGACTCACCTAGACCAACCTCCAGTCCTATACGCTCCATTGATGTTAAGTGCTCTATACAGACGTACCATTTTTTTTATCTTTTAACTATATTTTTACTGTACCTTTTCTAAACAAGATATGTTTACAAATATTCTATTCTGTTACAGTTGCCTACAGTATTCAGTACAGTAACATTCTATATGGACTTGTAACCTAGGAACAATAGGCTATACCACATAGCCTAGGAGTATAGCAGACTATACCATCTAGATGTTGTTAAGTGCACTCTATGATGTTCACACAAGGACAGAATCAGCTGATGACACATTTCTCATCCCTGTTAAGTAGCACAAGACTGTATTATAATATAATTGCCATTTAGGGATAGTTAGCACCTCTATTATATCACAGATTTTTTTTTCATAGTGGGAATAATTAAGATCTAGTCTCATAGCAAGTTTGACAATTATAATACAATATTGTGTACTTCTATGTAATAGCAATTTAGCTTACCTCCATTTTCCTTTTCTCTCTCTCCAGGCTGTACCTCTCTGCCCAGAGAATTTAACCCCTGGGTCTCTCCATTAGGTGTTAGACACTCCTCATGCTCCTGCAGTCCCCACCTTCAGTCCCTTCCTCAGCTCAAGTGTTGCTTCAGGTAAGGTTTTCAGACAGACTTCATGAACACCTTTTCTTTCATTAAACCCCTTATCTCACTGGTCAAATAAAATACAAATATAGACTAAGTAAGGAGAGACTTATTTGAAAGGATTATTGCAAGGAGTGGTGGGGGACGGGGAGAGAGAGGCTATTGCAATAAAGAGATCTCTGACCATAACATCTGGCTTCTCTAGGGTTAGGCAAAACAAGGGTCTTTGTTTTACAGAGAGGAAGAAATGAGGCTATAAAGAAGCAGGTGGGGAAGCTGGGTGAAAGGGGGTTGATTGATTAGCAGATCAAAGAATATTTTACCCTAAAGCCAATGTATACTCAAGAGAAGCTGTAGGTTGGCTCAGAGGGAGGGTGGGTCGAAGTTCAGATCCCTGGAAAATGGAGAGAAGCTTAAACAAAGTTTAATTAAGAATCATTTTGTTCCCATTCATCAGTGGGAGCAATCAGTTCAGCTAATTATTTATGAGGCCAAAAAAATGGGAATTTGGAGGATTTGTGTCTTATCTAAATATCATAAAGGGAAGCTCAGTTTTGCAGTAAGCCTTCTCCTAGACAAAGAGGATAGGGGATTTTATTTTACCCGGTGCTATTTTGTAGTACCACAGGGCTTGGGTTAAGTTCAACATTGTCACACTTAATAATTATACATTCGTTAGTATGACTATCTGACTTATGTGTATATCATCCATTAAATTGTGTTAATAGGAAAACATGGGCCAACTCTATTTTTGTTGCACATACCATGACCTCAGAGCCAGGCATTCTGGGTGCTAACTAGTAGGCATAGTTGTTAGATCCAGGAGGGCCCAATTCCTACCCCCATAGTGTGGGAACATGACTTCTCCCTTACTATTGTGTAGGAACTGGACTGCGGGTCCCAGGCCTGGCTGGTCTCAGGTCTGGCTGTGATCCAGGCTCGCAACTAGGAATAGGACCCTGGGTTTAGAATGTTACATTAGTAAAGTAGGGTGCCTGTGTCTAAAATATGTAAACATACTTCAGCTTATTGTATCACACATGTGTGGCTGAATGCGGTCCCCTAGGGAGCAAAGGGAAGCACAAGAAGGGAAGCAGAAGCGCACTCCCCACAATAGAACTGCACTTCCCACAACCGAAGTGCAATCCCCACAATAAAGTCGGTGCCTGCCATTTCATTCTCATGTCAGCTTTTCGTGCATTCTTTCAACTGGGCATCTCACCACTGAAACCTTCCCTTCTCGATCAGCTTGGTCAAGAGGATTTCGACCAATTTGAATTGGACCTTGCATCCATTGGGAACCAGATTTCTCCCTTACTTTTGTGTGGGAACTGGACCTTGCATCCTTGTTGGCAATGCTACATGTCCACCTCCCACTTCACTGAGCTCTCCTCCTTTTCCTGCCAATTTACCCGCCCCAAATATTCCCGCCATAAGTCATGCTTCAAGCCCCATACAAATTTCAGATCCCCTGACATTCAAGACTGATGCCATTTTTAGCTCAGCCAGTCTGTCACTCTGCTACAATAAATCTTTAACCCCTTCGGCCTTGCGTGTTTCTCCTTTAGGGAACCTAACAATAGTATGCAAAGGAAAGAAGGAACAAATGAATTCAGAATAGTAAATAGAAACTTTACATCTCGATTTTCATATCTAGTAAATGAAAATAGATAGCTATCTCTATTCTGAAATATTTTAGTTTTATAAACAAGATGTTTACAAAAACACTAGTATAGGGATAGAATTGATTTAACATAACTTTTAAGGGCAAGATGGCATTTCATTGGGTATTTTATCTTGTGCGTTTGAAGTTTTGTTTCAGTCAATAATTGCAAAAATAGAGATTTTAATTTTTGAAAAGTATAACATCTGAGTTTAATTGCCTTTCCTCTTTATCTTCCTGAGAAACAGAATAAACATTAGGTAGTTAGGCAGCCATGTGCAATGAGAGCAAAGACCCAGCTCCGTAACCATAGAAATGACAATGCTGATAGCCCAACCCAAGAGGCCGCCCCTCAGCCCTCCCAGAGAAAAACTCATTTTTCAAATAATACTCCTACATCCCGGAGTGCAAGGAAATAAAGGACCATAGCATAGCAACCGATTTAGGCCAGCAACAAACATTTGTGCAGTAAGGAGTACTTTGATTTTCCTTTCACCTCAGCCTCATTATACCACCATTGTAATGTCATTCATATATCCGGAAGTTCATGAATCTAATTATAACAGAATGACACAGTTAACAATAGGTTATATAACAGCTAACTATCAAACAACATGACCTCACATATCGATAAGCTAGCACCACCCTGTAACCACCCATCATGGCCCAAATATAAGACACCTCTCACCTCTACGAGGTTACAACCCTCTAGTGTAGCCCATTTCTCTCTTGAAAAGTACTTCAATAAATCTTTTTTTTCCTAATCTTCACTGACCTGTAATTCTTTACTGCATTGACAGAAAGGACTGAGACCCCCAGCACCACTGAGGCAACAAGGGACTTAGATCATCCCCAACTGTGACATTGCCATTATCCTCAGTTTTGTGATTATACCCCCACAATGTCTGATAACTCTCATACACTTTTTCTTCACTTAAAATCTCACCTTAATTTCATCCATCCTCCTTTTAAAAAATCAACCAATCCAAAGATATGCCCTGTTGTGGATATCTTGCATAGAAAATCAATGCATAAACAATAAAAAATTTGTATTACTGAATTCAAGAGATTCATTTTGCCTGCTTGCATAAAAGCCAAAAGAAGCATGGACCAGAGTTTGCAACAACAACAACAAAAAAAATAGTAGAAGTTTATTTTAAAAAATGGCGCCAAGCCCAGAGACTCAGGTGATCTAGAGCTCAGACCTCCCCAATGGCCTCTAGAGGATAGGTTATGTAGAGGAAAACCTACATGGTAGCTAAGGGAGTTGGTTTCTACTAATGGGTTGGGGCTAAGGTAGGAGGCAGTCGATCATTGTTTCAGGTCCTGAAGTCAGCCATGGCATCATTCTTTCTGGTTTCAAGGGGATGCTGGCAGTGTCGCTCTTCCTTCATGCGTGTGGAGCTGCAAGATGTTATCTTTACTTTGACCCAAATTGTTTCTGTGGTCAACAGACCTAAGGCTTTGTTTCTAAGACTGTTTGATGCTGATCTAAGGGCTTAATAATTAAGGGAGTGTTCATTCAGCATGTAGAAAGATAAGGAAAGAAAGGAAGCAAGTGAGCCCAAGGTCAGTTTGAATCAAGGAGAAAGAGAAGAGAAAAAGTTGTTTTAAAGAAGTAAAGATTTGCACAGTTACACTTGCTCTCACTTCCTCCTAATGAACTGCCATTTTGGAATTGTCAGTGTGATGTGTTCTTTCTTGAGGCAGTAAGTCATTCAAACTCAATTTGTTTATATGATTACAGGTTACTTTATTCAAGAGGGTTTTTCTACACTTTATTCCAGTGAAACTGGAAGAAACTTGACCCCATTTAAGAAAATGAAGCATTTGAAGAAATTCATTATGTAAGTGACCACTCCTTCCAAAACATCTTTTGGGGAAAGAACCAGATAGGGAATTTTTTATTAGTAAAATAAAGTCTAAGTTATAAGTAAAATAAGAGTTTAATATCTCATGTAGACCAATTAAGGATTTCAGCAGAAAAATCATTTTCGAAGTCCAAGATATATCTGCAAATATAGGTACTATAACCGTGCAAATCTTTACTTCTTTAAAATGACTTTTTCTCTTCCTTTTCTCCTTGAGTCAAACTGGCCTTGGGCTCACATGTTTATTTTCTTATCCTTCTTCATACTGCTCAACCACTCCGTTAATCATCAAACCTTTAAGTCAACATCAAACAAAACCTCAGTTCTGTTGACCACAGAACAGAGTTTCAGTCAAACTAAAAATAAAATCTTGCAGCTCCACATCCAACATCCCCTCAAAACCAGACAGAATGATGTTATCATTCTAATGCAATGATCAACTGCCTCATACCTTAGCCCCACCATCAGTAGAGCCCACAACACCAACTCCCTTAGCTACCATGACTAATGAGTTTTCCCCTACATAACCTATTCCTTGGAGGCCATCAAGGAAACAGGTCTTTGAGCTCTATCTCATCTGTGTCTCTGGGCTTGGTGCCATTTTTTAAAATAAACCTCTACTGTTTTTGCTGCAAACTCTGGTCTGTGTCTCTTGTGGCTTTGACCCATGCTGGTGAAATGAACTTCTTGGGTTTAGTAACAGTACTTGGTATAAAAATTAATGGTAACTTAAGAGTTCAAGAAACCCAGTGTCACTTCTTCTTCCCCTTTCAATGTATACTAATATTATTCCTCCTATTCCCCAATAGAAGAAACTTAACTCAGCACAACTTAGAAGGAGAGATTAAAAGAGAGGAGAGAAACTGAAACTCAGTAATTTTAGTGGGAGAGTGAAGTAATACTTAGGAAATAGTTGTGATTTAAGAGACAGAGCCTGTGAAGGACAGGGTGTATAAGGAAGGTGAACATCTCCATTTGTGAGATCCTGAAAAAGGTTAGAGCAGTGTTTTATGTGCAAATAAATCACCTAGGGATCTTGTTAAAAAGTAGATTCTTATCCAATGTTGTAGCTGCCAGCCCCCGATAGATACACGGACCACCAGAAATCAGCGAGTTATAGGAAACATAGTCTTTATTCAGCCAGCTGGGTCTGCCAGGGTTACGCCAACCCCAAATTAAGCAGCCCCGAAATGTTGAGGTACAGGATTTTTAAGCCCTAAATCCCATTCTTCATCCTTTTTGAACACACAAGTCTATTTTTCTTCTTTTTACTAACTGTCAACCCACAGGTCGGTTGTGCAAGCGGAGGGTAGGGGTACAGAAGCAGAAAGCTTATTGTTAGAGCGTTATGTTCCCATGGGCAATAGCCTATGTTCCCATGGACAATAGCCAAGCAGTAATTTTCCAGCCAGCATATTCCCCACTGGCCTTAGCAGAAAATCAAATTCTTGATTCTTCATGTGGAATTTGCTCATAACCTCTATTTTGTACTACTAAAAGTTTAATAGAATTAATTCTCTTCTTTATATATGCAAACAAGAAATTGAGGAAACGTGGGCCAAAAGTTAACAAGAGGAGGAGGAGGATTAAAGGTCCAGCTACAGCAGATAGAAGGGTTGTTAGCCAAGGTGACCAATTGAACATCCTATGAAACCAATTATTTGATTCTAGTCTTTGTTTTTCCCTGGCATCTAAATTTCTCTGTACTAGTAGTAAGCTTTCTCTAATTATTCCAGAGTTATTGGCATAGAAGCAACAGGTTTCACCTAGAGCCATACATAATCCATCTTGTTCTAAGAATAATAAATCTAAACATCTTCTATTTTGGAAGACTACTTCTGCTAGTGAATCGACTTGACGTTCTAGCCTGCTGATAGTGTCTTTTAAGGTCTTAATAACCTTATCTATCTGTATTCCAATTTCATGTAATTCATTTTCTCTCTTGATGAGAGCAGTAGTACCTACAGCTGCAGAGCCTGCTATTCTGAGTCCTACAAGAAGGGATATTAAGACTAGTATGGCCCGTTTCTGTAGCCTGTCCTGATGGAAGAAGTGGAATCTGCCTTCCGGCCCATTGTAAAGGGACACTTGGGGGAGTACAAAGACTAGGATAAAAATATTAGTCTTACCTGAGTTGAAAAGATCAGATGCAGCACAGTGAGTGAGCCCACTATCACATGCTAACCAAGTATTATTTGGAGCCATATAGTATTTACTCCCTGAGGTAGGTACTTCGATAGTATGATTACGGTTATCGAAGTAAGGTGACTACGCCAACAGCTTGGAATAGTTCTTTGAAATTAGGTAGATTCCTTTTTCTTGTATGTTTCCTAAGGTGAGTCGAGGAGTTTCCCATTCACAGCCTCGTGCGCTGCTGAGATCAGCTAGGTTTAGGGGAGTTCCTACCCCAACATAATAAGGGGGTTTTGAGTTTAGGCACAACCAGCAATCTTGTCCTATGTCTGGGGTGGTCTTATTTAAGACCTTGTGTATTGTCGTTAACATAGTTATTAATGCCCCTTCTAGTTCTAGTTGTGGCTGGTCGAATGCCTGGTGTTTAATAGCTGTTAGGCTACTACCTGGAGGGGCTAGAGCTGGAGTTGGAGTTCTTCCGGGAACAGAAGTTTTCTTAGGTCTAAGACTTTGGGGGTAGTCCTGGAACTAGAAGTGGTTTGTTGGGTCCTATAGGGTTAGCTTTCCTGGGAGGGTCCTTAACCTGTATAGTAAAATATAATCCTGAATCATACCTGGTTTTATATAATCTGATACCCCATGTCTGTCCTGTGAGCCAATAGTGTTGTCCCCCAGGGCTACCAGTTTTGATGGTGATTATGATAGGATTGCAAGACCCAAGAGAGCATGTGGAGGGGCTTGGTCCTCTTATTAATATAACATGATCATCATTATGTTTTTTATAATTATCTATAGTGGAGATAGTCTCACAACCCCAGTTAACACAAGAAAATTGGCCTTGGCCCTCACATCCAAGTCCCATATTACCCATGCAGCCAGATATCCCTGGATAATGTCCTTAAGGACAAATATAGAGTCCTATCCCTAAGATGCTTATCTCAGCAGATAATATGCCACATCCGGGTTCCCCCCTTGTAGCCTAAGTATGCTCCTCTGCCTAGGAAAGATCCCGATCCAAGGTGGTGTCCAGCCATTGCAATGGCAAAGGGATCTCTGGCAAGCCAGCACAAGTATACTCGGATCTCTGGAGTACCATGGCTGGTGATGTTCTGGGCAATAATTTCACAGGTCTTGGTTACTATAAACTCCCATACTCTAGGCCGGAGTATGTTTCTGTATGCCTGGGCTAAAGAGAAAAAAAGGAAGAAACAGAGGGTTAGACTTATGTACGCTTGAGTCTTAGTCTTAAGGGCCCGTCTTCCTGAGCTGTCCACTCTCGTGCTGCCTTCGTGTGGGAGTGATGAATCCATGATGGGATGCTGTCTACTTTAACTGCAGTGGGCGTAGTCAGGTAGACAGCGAAAGGTCCTTTCCATTTGGGTTCTAGTCCTTTGGAAGTGAACTTCCGGATCCACACAGAGTCCCCAGGTTGAAACTGATGGGGAAGTCCATCCCCCGGGGCTGAGTGGGCAGCACGAACCCAGGATCAAATCTCTTTCTGTACGCTTTGAAGGGCCTGTAAAGACTTAAGTAAGACAAGGTTACATAGTTCTGCCTTTTTCTCATCTTCTATTCTAGGTACTGAAGGTGGGGGTTTTCCAAAGAAAATTTCAAATGGGGCAAATCCATTAATATATGGAGCAGAGCATAGGGGAGAAGTTCTACCCAGGTCCCACCAGTTTCTAATACTAACTTGACTAATGTCTCTTTTAGGGTCCAATTCATTCTCTCTACTTGGTCCGAACTTTGGGGCTGGTAGGCGCAGTGGAGTTTCCATCGCAAATTTAGGTAGCTAGCCAATTGTTGTGATACCTTTGCTATGAAGGCTGGCCCATTATCTGACCCTAAAGTTCCAGGGAGACCAAATCGAGGGAGAATTTCTTGTAGTAGTTTCTTAGTAACTATTAAGGCAGTCTCTTTCCTGGTGGGGAAGGCCTCTACCCATCCTGAAAATATGTCTATAAAAACAAGTAAATATGTGTAGCACCCCACAGTCAGGGTTACCTCAGTGAAATCGACTTCCCACTGGTCCCCCAGATAAGTTCCTCTTTCCCTATGCCTAGGTTCTTCTATCTTCTCCTTCTTTGATTTAACTTGGGCACACACCAGACATTGTGAAGCAATCTCCTCTGTGGTTCTTCTCCCTTCTAGCAAGTGAAAGTGGGGATCTAAAGCTTGGAGCATCTTAGTTCACCCTAGATGGGTGGTCTGGTGTAGTTGGTGGAGGAGAGTCCTTCTAAGGGCCCGTGAGAATCCGATTTTTCCATCTGGGATCATCCACCACCCCTGTTGGTTCCTAGTGGCTCCCTTGTCTTGAAAATATATGTTCTCTTCCACTGTATAGGTTGGAGACAGAAGCAGTTCTAGGGAAGGGACAACAGTCAGTAGATATGGTGGGGGCCCTACGAAGCTTGTGGCCGCTGTTCTTGCCTCTGCGTTGGCTCGTCGGTTTCCTTCAGCCTAGGGACTATTGCCTTTTTGATGTCCTTTACAATAAACAATAGCCAGAGCCTTAGGCATCCATATGGCTTCAAGTAAGGCTAAGATCTCCTCCTTGTTCTTGATGTCCTTTCCAGCTAAAGTCAGAAGCTCTCTTTCCTTGTAGATGGTTCCATGTACATGTGCAGTGGCAAAGGCATATCGGCTGTCAGTGTATATTGTGACTGCCTTATTCTTTCTCCATCTTAGAGCCTCTGTGAGGGCAATGAGTTTGGCCTTTTGAGCAGATGTTTCATGGGGAAGAGCCTGTGACCAGATGGTGTCAGTTAGAGTTACAACCGCTACCCCAGCATACCTTCTTCCTTCCTGCATGAAGCTGCTCTCGTTTGTGAACAGAACTTCATCATCCTCAGGCAGAGGGGAGTCTTTGAGGTCTGGCCACAAGGAACACACAGTGTCAGTGAAATCTATGCAGTCATAAACAGGGGTCTCGGGGTCTGGGTCTGGCAACAAATTGGCTGAGTTGATGACAGTAGCTTTGGAGAAGTTGAGCCTTGGCTGGTTGAGGAGGAAAGTCTGGTATTGTGTGATTCTGGAATTAGTCATCCATTGTTTTGGGCTACTGCGGAGAAGGGCCACTACCACGTGAGGGGCAGTAATGTCTAGATTCTGCCCAAGGGTGAGTTTGTCAGCTTCTTTGACTAGGAGAGCCGTCGGTGCTATGGCTCATAAGCAGGGTGGCCATCTGGAGGCCACCAAGTCTAGTCTCTTTGATAGATAGGCTACTGGTCAGCGCCATGGGCCTAGCATTTGGGTTAGGATCCCTTTGGCGATTCCCTTGGTCTCATTCACAAAAAGATGTCTGGAAGAGCAAGGGCTGGGGCTGATATGAGTGCCTGCTTGAGAAGGTCAAAGGCCTTCTGTTCTGTCTCTGTTCAATTGAGGGGCTGATTTTCTTCTGTAGCTGAGTACAGGGGCCTTGCAATCTCTACAAACCCAGGAATCCAAAGTCTGCAATAGCCCACTGCCCCAAGGAGTTCTCTTACCTGTCTCTTGGTGGTGGGTACTGGAATCTGAAGAATGGCTTCAATCTTCTGCTGGGAGAGAGTTCGTTTTCCTCCTTTGAGGATATATCCTAGGTAGGCCACTGACTAGGTGCATAGCTGGGCTCCTAGTGGAGACTCAGTACCCATATGCCTCTAGGGTGCCGAGTAAGTCCCTGGTTGCCACGAGACAGATCTCCTCAGTTTAAGCTGCTAATAGTAAATCATCAACATCCTGAAGTAACGTACAGTCAAGATTACACTGACAGAAGGGATGGAGATCTGCACGTAGGGCCTCATCGAATCGGGTAGGAGAATTTTTAAATCCTTGTGGTAAATGTGTCCAGGTTAGTTGGCCCGAGAATCCCTCCTTTGGGTCTGTCCACTCAAAGGCTGGCTGCTGGAGGAAAGGGGAATGCTGAAGAAAGCATCTTTTAAATCTAATAGAGTATAAACAGTTCTCTCAGGAGGTAGCAAGCTTAAGAGAGTGTATGGGTTGGGTATATTGGTGGATGGTTTCAACCCTCTTGTTCACTTCTCTTAAGTCTTGTACTGGTTGGTAATCCTGAGTACCAGGCTTCTGGACTGGGAGCAAGGTAGTGTTCCATGGTGATTGGCATGGCACGAGAATCCCCACTTCCCGCAGCCACTGGATATGCTTCCTTATACCAATTTTGGCATCTTGGGCAATCGGGTATTGCTTAACCTGAACAGGGGTCATGGTAGCAGTTAAGCTCACCACTACCGGAGCATGGTGCCTAGCCAAACCTGGGACACTGCTTTCAGCCCATACCTCTGGATATTCTATCAGGAGTCTGTCTAGTGAGGGCCCCCTGGATGGGTCTACATTTTCTTCCTTCTCATAGAGGAGGTGTTCTTCAGACAGAGGACAGGTAACTAAGATAGTTGATGGGGCAGACATGGACATCTGAGGTGTATTGTCTCCGAATGTGATAGTAGCCCTTAGCTTTTGGAGAAGGTCTCTACCAAGAAATGGGGCCAGACATTCTGAATTACAAGAAAAAAATGGGTCACTATCCCTCACCCCAGATCTACAGTCCTTTCAATGGTCCATGGGTGTTCTCATGTTTTGCCCGTAGCCCCTTGGATGGTGGTCTTTCGTGTAGAGATTGGTCCCTCTGAGTCGAGTAACACTAAGTGGGTAGCCCCTGTATCCACCAGGAAGTTAACAATTTTGCCCCAAATTTTTAAGGCTACCCTGGGCTCCTGGGAGCTTAGTGTATAGGAGCCCTGGCCCTGTCAGTCCTCTTCCTCAGTGACGACGATTTTAGTCTTGCGGTTTCCCTGGTCTTTTGCATTTTTCTCAGGACATTCATTCTTCCAATGGCCTTCTTTCTTTCAGTAGACACATTGATTTTTCCCTAGGGGTGTGAGACTCTTATGTGGGCCTTTTTCTGACCTCCCTTGTTGTGCTCTAGTCTTCCCTGGTCTCTCCTCCTCCATGGCAGCTACCATTATTTTAGTCATATGTTTTGAGTCATCTGGTGCCTCTCTGTTGTTGAACACCTTCTGGGCTATCTCGACAAGTTGGGACAGGTTCATCCATGTAAAACCTTCTAATTTTTGCAATTTACACTGGATATCAGGGACTGCCTGAGTAGCAAATTGCCCACTGGTTCTCAGGGGCCTCAGGATCAATGGGGGTGTATACCTGGTATGCCTCCTATAGTCGTTCAAGAAACACTCCAGGGGATTCCTGAGGTCCCTGTATAACTTCAGTTACCTTAGAAAGGTTATTTGGCTGACAAGCAGCCATCCTAATTCCCCCAATTAGAATCTAGTGGTTCTGATCTAATGCCGTTCTCCCTGCCTGAGAATTGTGTCCCCAGTCTGGGCGAGTGGAGGGAAATTCCTCCTCAATCTGCTCCCGTGCTTCCTCAACTCTCCTCCCTCCCGCAGCTATCTTTTGTGTTTCAGTCCGAATGCGTCTGTGTTCCTCTGCGTTGAAGAGGGTAACTAAAAGCTGTTGACAATCATCCCAAGTGGGGCAGTGAGTCTGAAAGACACTCTCTAAGAGTCTCATTAATGCCTGGGGTTTCTGAGAGAAAGGAGAATTCTGTGCCTTCCAGTTGTACAGGTCACTAGTCAAGAAAGGCACGAAAACCATAAAAGGCCTGTCCATGTGATGCCCCCAGGGTGGTGCTTCTTGCAAAGGGAAGATGGCCAGGGTGGTAGTGTCAGCTGGTGCTGCACCCAGAGTGGAAGAGGGAGGCCCATAGGGGTTACCTGCCTGTGTCCGAGGAGGTGAGGCCGTGCTATTTGGCCTCTGTTGTCCTGGATTACAGGATGGGGGAAGGTCACTGAAGGTGGAGATTGGAGGACTGAGGGACTGGGCTGTCTTGGAGATTCAGTTGCTGTGTGTTTTAGGGTGCCCACAACTAAGACTTGTACCCCTGGAGAAAGGGTACACAGGCAGAGCCAAGGAGGGGGGTTCTTAACAAGGTTTAACCATTGATCGATGTAGGGAAACTGATCGGGGTGTCCTGGGTCTCCCGTGACAATCTTCCAAACATTCCTCACTAAACCCCTGTCAAAGGAACCCTCTGGAGGCCAGTTTACACCAAAAGATGGCCACTCAGCTTCACACAATGTCATTAGTCTTCCTGGAGAAAACTTTATTCCATAGTCAGCTCCCTCTACAAAACTTTCTTTGAATGTCGCAGGAGACACCCCAAGGATGTCTTCTGTGAACCTGGGCCTCCCCGCATTGCTTGCGCAGAAAACACAAGACAGACGAGAACAATTACTGGGGTGTAGGTGGACTCAGAGAGGTCCACCACCTACAACCTAGACAAGACCAAAGACAATAGACAGAACCCGATAACAAGGCACAAGAGGTGGCGTCCTGTGGCCTGGCCAAGGTCCGGGAAATATGGCGGCGTCCAGTCTCTCCATGGACCCCTAATGACCAGTCAACAAAAACAGAAAGGTATCTTTTTATCCAGACGTCGAGGCCTCTGAGATTCCCATCGGGATCAGGAACAAAGGGTGCGTCCTAAAGGTTGCACCCTTGACAGTTGCATTGACCCCATCACGACATTCAAGGGCCCTGGAACGTCTCAGGTGGGCCACCCCTTTGAGACCGTAACAGTGACAGCAACCACTTCAGAGGCCAGTCCTGCAGAGGGCCACTTCCTGAGATCTCGCTGGGGTCTCCAAATGTTGTAGCCGCCAGCCCCCAATAGATACACGGACCACCAGAAATCAATGAGTTATAGGAAACACACTCTTTATTCAGCCAGCTGGGTCTGCCAGGGGTACACAGACCCCAAATTAGGGTTTTTAAGCCCTAAACCCCATTCTTCATCCTGTTTGAACACACAGGTCGGTTGTGCAAGCGAAGGTGTACAGAAGCAGAAAGCTTATTGTTAGAGTGTTATGTTCCCATGGGCGAGAGCCTATATTCCCATGGGTGATAGCCAAGTAGTAATTTTCCAGCCAGCACACCAAAAGGTCTTGATCTGTTGTAGCCACCAGCCCCTGATAGACACATGGACCACCAGAAATCAGTGAGTTATAGGAAACACACTCTTTATTCAGCCAGCTGAGTCTGCCAGGGGTATGCAGACCCCAAATTAAGCAGCCCCAAAATGTAGAGGTACAGGGTTTTTAAGCCCAAACCCCTATTCTTCATCCTGTTTGAACACACAAGTCTATTTTTCTTCTTTTTACTGTCAACCCACAGGTCAGTTGTGCAAGCGGGGGATAGGGGTACAGAAGCAGAAAGCTTATTGTTAGAGTGTTATGTTCCCATGGGCAGTAGCTAAACAGTAATTTCCAGCCAGCACAGATCAGGTCCTGAGATATTGCATTTTTAACAAACTTTCTCATGGTGTTCATACTATTGGTCCTTGGTCCACACTTTGAGTAAAAAAGGGCCTGTGAATATCAGCAAGGCACACCCTGAAGACAGTGATATTCAGTGGTACCAAGGACTGGTAAAAAGAGGTGTATCCTCTGATCATCAACCAAATGACTAGGCTCCATCTGGATCCATAAAAGGAAGCCTTTTATAAAGATCTTTGCAAATTTTCTTCAGTGAAACTAACCAAGATTTCTATTACTAACTAGCATGCAGTAAGCAGGCATGCTCAAGGGTTTCTTTCATATGTATATTAAAGTTTAAATTCCTTTTTTATCCTTTAACTTTTAAAGTGGTTTTTATATAAATATGTGGTCCTGGTTACAAATTTAAATCTGGTAAGAAAAACATCCCTGTTTATTAAATTGGGACTTGTCAAATCTTTCAATTTAGCATTGTCAATCTTTTCAGGTACCTGTTTGCTAATCCCCATAACAGGCTTGAGGCTAAAGTTGTGACTAAGTACTTAACACTGAATGATGAAGGAGTGAAAGACATCTTGTTCCCCTGAAGCAGAATGTAAATTTATTCCTAATGGAAATCATGGCTTTCAATCTCAAGTTTCTCAGTGAATTCATCAAACGGCCCTAGCATGTCAATATTTGAACCAATTTAGGAATTCTCACAATGACTAATCTATTTATCAGAAGCATATTTAGTTTTTCAATGTAATTTTTAATGTTTTTAATTTATTTTTTATTTTGATATTTCTTATGTATTTTATAAAAAGCTATTTATAACTAGTATATCCTTTTAACTGTAAACTAATTTTCAACAAAGATTGTTTAGAGAGCACAGTGGAAATCAAGAGCTAAACATAATAAACAAAAATACATGCAAGACTTCAGTTTTCCCTAAACCTAAAGCTAAAACATACATTTTTCCTGAACAAAGCAAGAATAATCTTTTTAATTAAATTTCCATCTCCCTATGCTTAAGCAGAGGATTCACTTAATACTGAGTCACAAATAATAATCATTTCCAACACATTTGCATTTTATTACCAGCATTTCTGTGGAATTCTTATGGTGGTCAGTATTTAGTTTACTTGATAAGAAACTTTACTAGAAACCATGTGAAAAACAAACTGATATTTTAAAAATAATTTTAATATATTATTATTTTTCGATTTCCAGTTAATGGTTCTGGAGAGAATGTATATTGAGACATTGTTACTAAATAGTTGATCTTATGATTTTAAGCCATTCACTCTATAGAATTGAGTATCGAATTTTTTTTCTTACTGTTATGAGTATTTTTCAATTATTAAATACCCTTTGAAAACATGTGATAACGTTTGTGTACTATGTCATATAGATGTTTTATATTTATATTAAACATCTATGATTTCTAACTTTCTACTAATCTTAGCAATAATTTTTTTTTCTGTTTGACTCTGTTTCCTTCAAAGACACATTTATGTGTATTTTGTTTTTCTTTACTCTTCTACTGTATTTCTAAGTTAGTTGTGACCTTAAAAACATCATTTCACTTTCTTAAGAATTTTAGAAAACACTGAAATTTTCTTTTTAACATTTTGTTATAAAGTTATTTATTGTATCTTTTAAAGCAACCTAGAGACATTCATCCTTCTTATTCTGTCCGTGTATTTAAGAAGGGAGAAAAGCTAACTTTATTATTGTGCCCTTTTTTGTTTGTTTGTTCAAGGACAGACTACATCTGATGGATTTTAAAAGATATATGAAACTTTCTATTTTTATTCTAATTACCCTTTTTAACAATGTTTAATGTCACATACAGTGAGGCCATAAAACAGTATACACTAAGGATGCGAATGTTAATGAATGCTTCAAAAGAGTATAGTTTAGGGAATGTGAAGTATTGGATACAGGAATATTTTTTCCTCATCTCTGAAGGAACTCTCAATGCAGCAGAGCTCAGAGGAATTGCATTTATGATTTTGCAGAGTTTACCTCAAAGACATTTTCTGTTTTATCCTTTCTATATTTGCCAGGTAGCCTTCAAACAACAAATTTACATGAGAAAACCATAGTATACTGACTTTTAGTTAAAACTTCATACCCAAAATGCACAGAGATTTAATTTAAACATTTAATTGAAACAATATTAAAAATAAAATAAGACAGGAGGAAAATGAGACTAAGTGATTGCATGAGGAGTACACTGATGGGTCACAGTCCAGGGGGCTTTCCTCATCCATGGATCACTACATTTTTCTTGCTAATAATCAGACCCTCCTATATGTTTTGCAGGTACTAAAACTTAAGTGAGCCAACACTGAAATCATCATCCTCTCATTCTCCTGAATTTTCTATTGTGATGAATGACACTGACATCCACCTAGTTTCCAAAGGTTGAAGTCCTTACTTCTCTTCCTGCCTCTGTCTCCTAATAACCCTGTGTCTTTTATGAAAAAGGTACAATGTTCATTGACTGTGTTAATCGCTTCTTTTTCTACAGTTTATAGCAAGGAATTTAGAAGAAACCAAAAAGTCTGTAGTGAAGTCAAATCAATTACACAACACAACAGTAGAGATCAATGGATTCTTGCTGTAGAGGGGGCAACATGATCACGTGAGAGCCAGTTACACTGAATTCTGAATGGTGTTACACTATCTTATGAGGTACAGCTGTAGCAATTCTTGTCTCTTCCCCGAAAGTTGGATGTGTGGCTTTTTCTAAATCCCAAGAAGACTTGCCCATAAAATACAATTTCTGTTTTTAATACTTGAGGAAATATGAGCAAGCCTCTCCTATTAACCAATGCATAGTTGGTTCTAAACTATAAATAATAAAGGGATGTTGTTTGGAAAGTTTATTAAGTGGACATTAATGGTTAAACGCATAGACTTTAAATTGAGTCCTGGCTCTGTTGCTTACTAGCTCTGTGACTTTAGGCAGATCATTTAATCTCTCTGTACTTCAGTTTATAAAAGGATGATCATAGAGTTTACTTACCTCATGAGAATTCCCTTTTCATATAATTGGACTCTTTTTCCTCTAATGGCTATTTTATGTTTACATTCTGCTTTATAAGAATGTTAAAATGTATTATGAATAGTAAATTATATATGCATTGTGAAAGGGTTCATAACAGGCCTCCCCAAGATGTGCTCCTTTGACATGTGGATTATTTTGAGCTAAAGGTGATCAAGACCCTGCAAGCTCAAGAGAAACTTCTGTCTCTCCCTTAACTACCTAGAAAAATCTAAATTAGAAGCCTTGTTCATAATAAGATTTATTACCAGAGATAATCTTTTGTGACCTACCTGTGGAACAGTGCAAACTTCTAATTACTGAATATCTGGTCTTATCATTCTGCAAATTTCTCTCTCCCCTCGGAAGTTCCAAGGAATCTTACCTCATTTCCTGGCTCAGTATGCTAGCTATATCTCATTTTACCTTTCTGTCTCTGAACCTCTCACACACGTGGAGTTTCTGGCTCTCATGTATGTTGTTGTTTTCTCTTATTAATCTGTCTTATGTCAATTTAATTATTAGATCAACTGGAAGAACCTATAAGAGTAGAGAAAAATTTCTTTCTCCCCAACAATTGCATATATTTGGGGAAATGTATGTGTGCAAAAGCTTTTACTCTTTTTACTTCTGGCCTTGTCTATAGATAAAAAATATTCTGATCACTCGACATACTATTATGATGTTAATCCAAGAAATTTGTTTGTACCACTGTAATGACCTTAATGGAGAAAGACTATTTCCATTCATTTCCTAATTTCCATGATTTATTTTTCTATATGTAGGTTTCAA
This sequence comes from Eidolon dupreanum, assembly GCA_028627145.1. Lineage (NCBI taxonomy): Eukaryota > Metazoa > Chordata > Mammalia > Chiroptera > Pteropodidae > Eidolon > Eidolon dupreanum. The sequence continues at coordinate 33,718,729 of CM053514.1, forward strand.
AATACATAGGTGCTTGCAGTAGGTCCACAGCCCAAACAATCCACAATATAAAAAAATAGATCTTTTGTGTCATTTTTAAAAGATTATTTATATATTTTTTTTATTTTAAATTAAAGGAATAACAGTGTAACATTTTCAGTTTGTGGTAAAAAAGACAAGTTTATTGCCTACTTTTACTTACAAGATGAACTCTAATTCTTCTTTAGATCATGTCTTACTGAACCTGAAACTGATAGCTTAAAAATAAATCTCATATTCTATTCACTGGTGTGCTAAAGCCAGCTTACTACAGCTATTGAAAAAAAAAAAAAACAGAACTGAGCTTTAAAATTTTGTAAGCCAATTGATATCACATTGGTGACCTAAAATTGAAAATGGTGAAATTATTTACACCAAGGAAATCAACAAATGACATATCAGGTTTCTGTTTGTTTGTTTGTTTTAAAGCGGGCTAGTAAACATTAACCAGCACACCACTGATACCATTTTTCCATCATTCATGTTTTGAAACAAAGTGACTCTTTCAAACCTCAAATTAACCCACTCAAAATTTGGCTATGGCATTCATTCCACAGCAAATGTAAAAAGATTTATGAAGGAAGCTTGACATTTTCCGTTCTTTGTAGAAAACAAGAACATAATTCCTGTCTGTCCAGAATATAAGCAGAGTAAAAAATGTTGCCCTGTCTTTCCTATCCCATCTGTCATCACAGGTAAAATTTCAACTAAATCTTTTAAGAAATCTGAATAGAATATTTATAGTCTTATATTACATGTTTTACTCAGCAACTTTAGTTTCAGAAAAAGTAGATTTTCATCCAAGAAAAATCTAAGAATGATCTCTTAAAGTATATGCATAGAAATTACAGAAGACTTTTTAAATTATCTTGGAAAATATGCAGTTCAAAAAACATTAGCTTCTAATCTCATTCAGAGTGTTTTTGAGAGAATCATTTAGGTCATCATATTCTAATCATAGTATTTGGGTGTTCATAGAAAAACCTAGACCTGTTTTCCTTTATTTTATCTTTGATAGGGAGAATTCTCATTAATAAAATATAAACAATGGGTAGAAATAAATGCAGTTCATATAACTTTTTAGCAATTTATACAGTTTTCTAAGATCCCTTCATATCTGTAGAATCTTCAAAAATAGCCTTTCCAAATGCAGAGCAAGAGATGGACTTGTTATTCTCTTTTAGAATTTCCAGAATATCAGAGCTGGTGTATTTAGAACAACAGTATTCACAACAACAATAACAACAGCGCAGCAGCAGCAGCAGCAGCAGCAGCAGTAACAACAGAAAGAAAGAAGAAAGTAAAGAAAAAAAGAAAGAGAGAGAGAGAGAGAAAGGAAGGAAGGAAGGAAGGAAGGAAGGAAGGAAGGAAGGAAGGAAGGAAGGAAGGAAGGAAGGAAGGAAGGAAGGAAGAAATTAATTCTGGTTAACAGCTGGATAAAAAGTTGTAGCCATATAATATGAAACATAACTTCCTTCTCTATAAATTATGATTTGAACAAAATAGGTTCTATAGTCTAATTTTTATATATTTCTTTACTAATTACTACATATAAATCATTTTACTAAGTGTCGTTGGAAGTAGTAAAATGACAAAAGACATTAACAATATAAGTTTATAATTAATTTTCATGTTCAGATGATATAAAACCAGTGAATACATCTTAGGTGATAAACCCAAAGAAATAACTTTATTTTGCTTCCATTTTTTTCTTTTTCTAATTTTTCCTTTATTGAGTTATAATTCACATGCAATAAAATATACCCGTTTAAAGTATGCAGAGTGATTTTCGTGTGTGTCAAATGTATACTCTCAGGTAACCAACATCACAATGAAGATATCAAACATTTCCATTGCCACAAAAAAGTTCCCTTGTGCCCTCTAAAAGTCGATTCCTCAATTTCTAACCCAAAATGATCACATATTTACTATCTAATATGTTGATTAGTTTGCCTTTTCTAAACTTACAAGTAAATGAAATCATACAGTACATATTCCTTTGTCTCTGCCTTCTTTCAATTGGCATAATGATTTTGAGATTCATATTGTTACATATATCAGAAGTTCATTGCATTTGCCTATTGTTTCCAATTTGGGACTATTTTGAATAGAAGTGTGTAAGTTACTGATTAAACAAGTGCTTTTAATTTTTGTTGGGTAAATTAAAAAAAAATGAATTGCTCAGTTATACATTAAGTGTATGTTTAGTGTTATAAGAAACTGCAGAACTGTTTTCCAGAGTGGCCATGCAATTTGTACTCCTACAAGCAACGTATGAGATTTCTATTTAGTCCATATCCTCATCAACACTTGTTATTGTCCAATTTTTAAACTTTTGATATTCTAGTGAGTCTGTAACAATATCTATTTGATATTCTAGTGGGTCTATAGTAATATCTCTTTGTAGTTTAATTTGTTTCCCTAATCGCTAACGATGTTGAACATCTTTTCTCATTATTATTGTTTGCCTCCTTTTGCCCTTAAATTTTCTTCTACATTTCTATATCACACATTAGTTGTTAGACTTCTTTAAAATGCAGGCAAATAAAATTCACTGAATAGCTTGGACCAAATAGGCACTTTACTCAAAAAATACCAAAAAAAATAAAAGTAATAATAATAATGAAAAGTTGTACAATCAAGCATTAGGCAAAGAAAAACTGCTGCAGCTCTGGGTATCCTTTAGTATAAATGTATAAACAGGTCTTTTTCTTACAGAAAAAGATATTTAGGAGATTCAGGTCCAAAGCCTTAGTACATCACAATTCTAAATTTTGAATTTCTGTGAGAATCTTATTGCTTCTATTTGAATTGGGGTCTTTAGAAAGTTTTACATCTTAAAGACTTTCTCCTTAAATTATGGTGGAGAAAGTCATATTTCGCACAATTTTCTCTCTTATTTCATACTTTCTTCTTATTGACCTAATCTTTCCCTAAAGAATAGCTTATTCTCACATTCGGCTTTATGTGATGATAACAAAGATTTTAAATGTGCAAGGCAGAAAAGAGGAAGAAAAATCTGCCTCACATCCACCTGTTGGATGATTCTTGTGGAAAAGAAAATCAGGCTATTAAAGGGAATGTGAAGAGGTGTTACAGGTGGAGATGGAAGGCAAAGTGAATGGTAGATCACAGAGCCTGAATGTTGAGCAGAAAACATGTTTGTATTAGAGAAAATGGGCTTGGACAACTAAGGCAGAGTGCAGTGCTTTGCTCATGGAGGCAAGTGTGGCTGTGGAAGCATGAGAATTTGTAGGTAGGTGGCTGAGAGTTGCCTAATGACCTTATTTTCTTGGTCAAGAATTCCACTAGTGAAAGAAGAGGTGGTGGGACTCAAAGAAATAAGGAAAGAAAATAGTTTCAATGAGAAATAGCCTTAAGAACCAAGGAAAATCTGAACTCTCCAGGAGAAGCTATAGTCCACAAATTTGTAGTGATACTTACCTGCATTCTTTTATAATATTTTCGCTTAAAGTCTAGAAGTCTGGAATAGGAAGAGAATAGCAAGAAGATGAAATTATTACTAAAACTGCAAAATTTTTAAGTAAATTGATATAGAAGAAAAAGCTGAAGTAATTAAGAAGAAAATGACTAAAGTGATCTATTATACTTGTTATTCTTGAAAGAGAAGAAAGTGGAGCCTAGAGTGTGAAGCTTAATTGACCTCATTGTTTTGGTATTTGCTATAACTTGTATGGTGAAGTTCTTCACTTGAAGAAAGGAAAAGAATAGATATTTTTGTCACTTGCTAATATTTTATTATGAAAACACTGGCATTGATATTTTGCTCACTGTAAAACCTATTATATTTTATATTTTGCAATTGAAATATAGTATTAACCTTATCAATAAGGCCTTCAATAAAATTAATTTGGGGTATGGTCTCTGAAATCCCATATCTTCTTTTGTGAAATATCAAGATATTCATAAGATAGCACAAAATAAACAAGTAAATCATAAAAAAATAACTGTGCAGAATTATAAATAATTCTAGAAAATAACTATTTTTACCAAAATTAAAGCCATGAAAATCAATGTTTTAATAGCCTAACCATTACTTTTTTTCTTATATCCTTACACATGAAATGACCATCTTCAAACATAAACATCTCTAAAGCCCACCAAGCTTGCACTGAGAAAACTACCTGCAGAGACAGTAAGACTTTCTGAGAATCAGTGTACTGTAGGGGTGAGCATGGAGTTAAATGACCTGACTCAGAATCCAGCTCTGCTATTTACTATCTGTATGACTGGAAAAGTCATTTAACATAGTTGTGTTTATTGTTTTTATCTGTAAAATCGGATGATAGTAACAGTACTAATTTTACGGAGCTGTAAAGATTAAAAGTTAATATAGGTAAAATTCTTAGAGATTGGTACACAAGAAACTATGAAAGTGTTTGTGTGGGGTAGGGGAGCGGGAATTAATTTGATCTACAGATGGACAACGGTAACTTCCAAGATGACCCAGTCTTCTTAACTCCCTACAATTCACCCAATCAAGACTACTCCCCATTTCCTACTTGCGCTGAACATGCTCTTGAGAAAGAAAACAACATTCCTGCCACATAATCAGTGTTCAGTTTCTTCCTTCACTCTGGGTTCCTTCCTTTCCTCCAACTGGAAAACCTCTGCGCATCCCTCAGCACTCACTCAGCTAAAAATATCACCTCTGTATTAAAATGTTTTTGACCCTTCCAAATGTTTAATATTTTGTAAAAGTTGTTTATTAACATAAGTCACATTGTTCAGCAATTTTTGGCATGTGTATATTTCTATTTCCTGTAATAGTAATTGAGCAATTTCAGGGTAGATAGAAGCTACATTTTTCTCTCATTCTTGCTCTAATACCTAGTCCTTAAAATATTTGTTCAGTAAATGAAAAAGGTGGAGAATCAAGAAATCAAGGGTTCATCAGCCAATCAAGCATTTTTCAGGGAAATGCTTGATAAATAATAATGCTAATATTTATTGAGTGCTTATGATGTGACATTCTCCACACCAAGTGCTTTTCTCATTACATCTTCCTAACAGCCTGATGATACGGGGACACTGAGGGTTAGGTCAAGTAACATAATCAAGTATATAGCAGTAAAGCTGACATTTGAGCCTAGGAAGCCTGACGTGATTAACTTGAGTGATTAACTTGGTGTCATTTTTTTTGTTATATCGGTGATAAATATAAAAATAACACATGGATGCATAGCACACATCTATATAAAATTACAAGTATGTACCTATACATAGAAAACATTATGAATTTTTTTCTCTTTTGTATTTTCAATGTCCCCTTAACATTATTTTTCTTAAGAATAGACTTGCTTTGATATATTAATGAAAACCTGCCTAATCTAAGTGTAATGCTTAATTACATTTTCCTAATTTATAGTGATTAATTGCTTTCTATATTAGATTAACTTTTTGTTTAGATATTCACTTTTCCAGTGGTTTTGTAAAGTTCTTGACATCAAGATTTATCCTTTTAACAAATACTGTATAATTTCACTTATATGTGAAATCTTAAAAATAAAACAAACGAACAAACCATACAAAATAGAAACAATCTCATAGACATAGAGAACAAACTGTTGGTTGCCAGAAGGAAAGAGGGTGGGGGAGGGCAAAAAAGGTGAAGGGGAATAAGAAGTACAAATTTCCAGTTGTAAAATAAATAAGTCATGGGCACGTAATGTATAACATAGGGATTATAGTTAATAATATCATAATAACCTTGTATGATGACAGATGGCTATTGGACTTAGTGTGGTGATAACTTTGTTAGGTATATTAATGTGGAATAACTATTTTTTACCTGAAACTAATATAATATTGTATATTCATTTTCCTACCCCATATACTATTCATTCATTTTTTCATTTATTTAATAATTCCAACTAAAACACTAAACACATTTTTAAAAATGATCTAAAAATAAATAAAACTCAGAAGTTATTGGCCAAAGTCAATTTGTTTTTGCAAAAATATGTAATTACCTACATGTATAGTTAAAAATAAATATTTATTCCTGGACATTAAATGCAAGTGTATTGCATGGAAACCATACTGTGAGAATGAACTTTTTACCTCTTAATATATTCTAAACTAGAGTTGGCACCCAGTAACCAGTGAGCTGAAACTGACTCACACAGCTTTGTTTAATTTTGTTTTTTATGTAAATTTTATATGTTTGGTGGCATTTGAATTTAGGAGAATTCACACAAATTATAGATTCTTGTTTTCTCTTTTAAAAATCAGGCCTGATCACCCTTGGGACCATCTTTTTCAAGGAGGCAATTTACTCCTCCTGAGCACTGATAACCCCTTAAGACCATTAATATGAATTTATGTTCCTCAGTCCTTCCTCTTCATTAAGATCAATCTGGCCCAATTTATGTAGTTCAATAACATTTCCCATTCCTACAAACATTTAATTTTGTACCTCTTATTCCAAGCTGACTTTATTTCATAGAAGCACTACTAAAGATAATCTAAAACTTATCACTCATAATCATTAACCATATTTATATCATTATTCAATAATCACTCTTTGTTTTCTGCTTCTTAAACTTTAAAATAAATGGTACAGGAGATATTAAAAGAGCTAAGCTGTTTTGACAAGCTCTGCAATATCTTTGGATTTTCATACCTGGGTCACAATGCTTAATGAAAGTGACTAGTCATCCTTGACATGCTAAGAACCATCAGGAATGCAAAGAATAAATTACATGGCCTTCGGTTTGACAGCATCAATGTATCTTAAGGTTATAACTTTATAGCTTCAATTTCTATTTTCAGGTGCCACAAAGAAAATAAAATCATGCACGAAAACTTCTAGAACAACAAAAAAAGAAGTTTTCTTATCAAAGAAAATTTGGAAATAAGACATAACTATTAAAGAAAAATGTTATCTTGAAAAATAATTTCTATTACAAAAAATATTTTTAGAATACTGAATCAAAGTCACATTTTTTCACTAATATTTTAAACATAATGTTATTTAATTCAATAGCTCTTAGTAGACAGGACAATTACTATGAAGTTATCTCTGTATAACATATACCATTTATTTGTGAATTCATTAAATTCTACTATGTATACTATTACAAAGAGATATGGTCCTAAGTAGTTCACAGTCAAGTAGAAGAAATGAAACTATCGACAAAAAATGCAAAGGAGGGTAACAAATATTTTTATAGGAAAAAATTACACTGATAGTTTGTATTGGTTGAGATCCAGTTGCAGAGAACACAATCAGTTCTAGCTAAACTGAGAGATTTATTATGGACTAATAGGATAATTTGGAAAGCTGAAGACACAAGCTCTAACTCGAGCTTTTAGAAGTAATTCCCAGAGCTATATTACAAAACTAGGCTGCTAAGGAAGCCCTTACCTCACCTACTGAATTGGGATGCTGCCCCAGAGCTGCCAGATCAAATGCCATGTCACTATATGTAGGATAGAGAGAAGTTGAATAATATGCTAAATAGTATATTGACAGAATGGGTACACATCTGCATATGACAAGTAAAGAAAGAATATGAAGAAGACCTAGATTTTAAGAGGACATGTTCAATTTGAAGCAGATTTGGAGAGAGGATGTTCAGTTTTTGAAGCAGGTAAGAAGCAATGTTCAATTTTGATTGTGTGGGGTTTGAGTAGCCTGTGAGACATCCAACAGAGAATGTCATCAAAGCAGTTGAATATATAAGCCTCAGAATTGAGGGAAGAGTTCAAGATTTAGGTTTGAAAATTGTGACATTAATAGTGGTAGCAGAGTTTGCAAACCTAGTTAAGTTTGCTTAAAGAGAGGTAAGAAAAAGAGAGGTGAGGAGAGAGCTCTTGCAAGAGGCACGTTTTTAGAGCAGGTAGTAATAGAAAAATCCAGTAAAGGTGATTGAGAAGCAAGCTCTAGAATGCATCAGGAGACCTAACAACAGAAGATAGATGAACACTTCGTTCTAAAAAATTAAGAAATACAAGAGAGAAGCCACCTCTTTGAATACTACAAGAGAAGTCAAAAAAAAAAAACATGAAAATTGTCAGGGGTTTCTAGTGTTGGCAAGTTATGAGTACGTTGACATAATCAAGGCCTTGGGAGTGATAAAGGCAGAAAAGTAGATTGCAATTAATTGAGAAGGAAGTGGTGGGTAATGAATCAGTCAGGGAACAAAAATATACTTTTCTAACATGCTTACTACCTATTAAGGTAAGGAGTAAGACCCTGATTGCTAGAAGAATAGAAGATCAAGGCAAGAAATTTTTACTTTTCTTTTTTTAAATGTATTAAACAAGGAGAGAAATGAGTGTATTTATAGAAATATAGAATCAAAGAGAAAGCAGAAATAGAAGAATCAAGGCAAAAGACAAAGGTAAGTGTGGAGAAACATGGAATATTTGATAAAACAAGCCTCTTCAATACTTGAGAATGATAAGCCTTAAAAGGAATAACTCTTCTCCATAAGACTATAGGAAAAAGAGTAAGAAAGTATCACATATAGATATTTTATTGCAGAGCAAGAAGGATGAGATCACACTTGTGCCCCCGCCCGACAGAGTCAAACAGTCCTGAGTGGGGGAGCGAGGGTTAGGAAAAAAGACAGAGAAGAGAAAAAGAGCTCGGGAGGGTATACAGTCAAAGCTGTAGCACCGAGTTTATTTAGCACTGTATACTTATACAGCTTGAGTATGTGACAAACTGCTCCTAACAAACTGCTCTTCTCGAAACAAAACCACAAGTATCCAGAAACAATAGCTGCGATTAACATGAGATTAACATAAAGAGAGAAACCTCCTCCCTTGGAATTTCAGGAACTGATATTTGTCCTTACAAAGGGCTCCCAACACACTTGAAAGCCTCAGATTTTCAAGAAGCAAGATATTGAGAATTACAAATGGCTGTGACTTGCAGTCACTGAGGGGAAGCATGGTAAAGACTAGGCCGGCCTGCAGAATCTTGGTCTCTCTGTTGAGATATGTGTCTGCAGTCTGGAATAGAGAATGCTATTTACCACTCTGCTCTGAGTGTAGAAGGTCAGTTACACACACGGAAAAAAAAAAGAAAGAAAGAAAAGAAAAAGAAATAAAAAGAAAAAAAAGATTAACTGGTCCAATCTTTTTTTATCCTGTAAGATGTTCACAACTTATTTATTTACCTTTCCTCTCATCTAAAGATAAGGAAGAGCTGTGGGCTAATGTCAAGAGCATATCAAGAAGTAAGCTCTTTGTGTTTAATTTCAGTAACTCACCTGATTATTTTAATTTACTCTTTGAACCCTTCTTATGTGAAAGTATCCTTTTGAAAAGACCCCTTTAAATTAATCTTCTTTAAAATCCTAGTACTAAAACTTTTGTTAGAGACCATAATCATGCTTCATAAAGTTTAACATCCATGAATGAATAATAAGCCAACATTAATTTATATAAAGCCTGAATAGCAAATATGGCAAAACTTCAAACTCTATGCCCTAATAGGAAAAAAGATGATACTTCATATAGACTTTAAACTCTCCCCACTCCGCCCCCACCCCCACTTTAAATTTCCTTGATGGAAAATTTGTTCATCAAGAAGAAAAGAGTAAACAGTATTAACATACAAGTTTTAAGAAATGTAATGGTCATTTGGGAAAGTTAATGTGGGGAGTGGGAAAAGAATGGTTGTGGAACTAAGGAAAGGTTTGAGTAGGGGTGCATGTGTCCTATAATTTTCTTCAACATCTAACAACAAAGTATACAATTGGCCTTATTTTGAAAGCACTGTTGATGACATGTATCGAATGGAATTAGATTTGCAATGCACTATGAGGTATTACCTTTTGAGACTGTCTCTATTCAAAGTAGCAACCTGATGTTTTAAGTTAGCCGATCCATTTATTGGTTAAAAATACATTGTGTAAATCACTGCACAAGTCATTTCTATCCTTACAATTATTGCGCTAACCATTTATACATTCAAATCATGTCTTTAATATTCTCTAGAAGAAAACATGGAATAAATATAAACAAATTAAAAGAATAGAGAATGACATTTTCCCAATAGAGTCTTGCCAAATCTAACATAAATGAAAAAAGTGTGTAGAGACAGTAATTCCTCAATAATATACATTTAGGAGATCATAAATATTTTAAGAAATAGTAGTTGAGAACAGAAAAACTTAAAAGAATCAAGAAACTAAGATATATTTATCCACAAGCTGTTAAATGATCATTTCCTTGGTTTTTAGCATCTTGTTCTCTCCTTATGTACCTTTTGTTTAACACACTCTGATACAAACCACATACCCTCACTGGAAACAACTTTCTTGAGATTAGTTTAACGTTTAAAAATATAAATATGTATGTGTATATTTATATTTAAAATATTGATTCTTTTTTTCAAATACAGAAGAAAATATAATATAGCCCCTATTTGTACTAACCTTTTTTTTTTATTATTGAGTAATAATTGGGAACGATTGACAAATAAAATTGTATATATTTAAAGTATACAAGGTAAAGATTTAATATACAGGTATATTGTGGAATGATTACCAAGGTCAAGATCATGAACATATCAGTCACTTCACATAGCTATCTTTTGTGTGTGTGTGGTTAGAACACTTAAAATCTACTCTTAGCAACTTCCAAGTATACACTACCATATTCTGGCGCTCTTGACTACTGTGGCAAATACATGTAATGATAAATAGTTTAAAATATTATATAATATTAGAAAAATTATATTTTTCTGAAAATTGCAAATGCTTACCACTGGTCCCTCTCCTTAAAACACGTATTATTAAAAATTTCTTATGATTCCTTCCCCTCACTAAAATATACATTTATTCACATGCATGTAGCTAGTTTTGAATTTACTTTCACAAAAGGGATCTTGACATATTTTCCTGCATCTTTCTTTTTTGCACTAAAATCTTAGAGATCTTTTCATACTAGCACATATAACAATATTTCATTATTTATCATTATGGTAGAGTATGTCATTATATGTATATATTGTAATGTATTGATCTTCTCTTCTTAATAAACAAGCTTTTGGTTGTTCTCAGCATTTTGCTTTAATAAAAATTTTTGCACTAAATATTTTTATACATAAATTTTGACAAATTTCATAAGGATATTGATAGATTAAATTTCTAGCAGTGGGCAAAAGGTATAAATATTTTAGATTTTGATAGATATTGCAAAATTGTCCTCCAGAAGAATGAAGCAAGTTATATTTCCAACAAACATGCATAAGACAGCCTATTTATCCACATCCTGGTCAACACTGGGAAATCAAAGTATTTTAATTTTTGACAATTTAATAGAAAAAATATTTTTTCTAATGTGTATTTCTTGTATTGTTACTGAGATTGAACATTGTTGAATGCAATTTATTGTCATTTGTATTTTTTGAAAAATGACTTGTTCTTTTAAGAAATAGACTTGTCTATCTTTTCTTATTAATTTTCATAAGCTTTTTATAAATTAAGAAAATTACCCTCTTGTTAGATACATAAAAAATTTTCAAGTTATTAATTTTTTTATTTTTGCCATTTAAAAGTTCTATTGTTAATTTTATAAGGTTAAATTTTCAATCTGTTATTTAATGATTAGTTAAGAAGCCTTTCCATGTTTCAATATCATGAATACTTTCACTCACAGTTTTCTGTTTTATTTATGGTCTCACTATTTTTATGTTTTAATCCTTTGAGCTATTGGAAACAACTTTTTTTGTTGTTTGTTCCAGTTTGTAGTAGTTTCTACACCACTTTTTGTATTTGAAAATTCAATACATCATAATTATCAACTTAATGCTCCTGGGTACTTAGGTCTACACTAAAAAAAAGTTTTCTGTTTCATTGCCCTGATTCATTTTTTTTTCCTGTTAACATAGTCCCCTAAGTATTTTCAATAAGAATAGAAAAATTTTCCCTTGTGACTTTGCCTTAAAACACTTTATTTATTTATTTAATTCATTTTATAGTTATTACTCCATAGAGATGAGAAGTGTTGGGGAATACTTGATTTCTCTGAGTACGTATGTATCCTATCTTATTGAATTACTTAATTTATTTCTAACCATAATACTTTTATGCAGGTATTAATTATCCAATATTGCAAATGAAAAAAGAAAACTAACAAATGAGAAAGTGAAATTTAAACCTGTATGTGTCTAACCTTAAAGCTAATGCTTTTCCCACAACCCTACAGTTTTGACATCCTGTGTTAGATGCAGGAAACTTCTTATCAGGGTCAAATACAAACAATGACAGGGTCATTCCCCAACATTAAGCATCACATAGCTGGAATTTAAGGTTGAATGCTAAATATTATAAGGGAGGTAGGGATAACAGTCACAGAATTAACAGATGTCATAGAGAACAGAGAATGCTTTATTTAGGTTGGTGTATAAGGTATGTAGAAGAATATAGGAGATAGAAATAACTGAAAATGGAGTTTGGGTCTGGTGCTAGAGAATTTTGATTAACTGGCTAGAGAGTTGGTACATGTATAATCACAGTAGAAGAAACGTTTTCCCTTCTATGCAATTTCGAGTGCTCTTTTAATTTGACTATGGCAAAAGTCATCATATTATTTCCCACAGAGCAATTTTGACCAGCCAATTTTTTCGTTGTTGTTGTAAATTAGTTTTATGGGAACACAGCAACCTCCATTTGTTTACATGTTGTCTGTGACTATTTTTTGTGCTACAATGGCTGAATTGAGTAGTTGCATATAGCCTGAAAAGCCTGAAAGTCTATCCTTTATAGAAAAAGCTTAACAACCCTTGTACTAGAGGATTTTCTCAAAATCTCAATATAGTTGACCTGCATAAACAAATCAATTCTGTTTATATGGACAAAATACCAGGTAAGGATTTCCAATATTAATTAAATATTAATTTTTTTTTAATGCCTACAGCACCTGGTATTCCTAGGTGGTCTCCCATTCAAGTACTAACCAGGCCTGACCTTGCTTAACTTCTGAGATCAAATGAGATCCAGCATGTTCAGGGTGGCACGGCTGTAAAACAGTATTGATTATTTAATTCTTCAACTCATGTCACCATTTAAAAATGTTTGAAGCATATTTATATTAAAACTTTTACTTATTTAATTTTGTTGTTATATGATGACACTAAAGTTTTTGATATGATTCAGAAAAATAAATAGAAGAAAAATTGAAACATAAATTGATCAGTAAATTTGTTTATAAGGCCTAGATATATCATAAAATACCTTGGAAAACACTCTTTTAAACTTCATAATAATACAAAAATTTTAGAAATAATCAAAAGAATATATCAAGTATGAAAAATCAAGAGTCTAGTATAATAAGAAAACACTACTGTCTATTCTGTGCAAATTAAGTTATTGTTCAATAAGAGAAGTCTGAATGGATACTAGTGGTACTGATTAATTACTTGAATTTTCATTGTTAAACCACTTGAGCCATTAGCTAATTAATATAAAGTACATTTGTGAGATGTGGGAGAGGAAAAATGTTGCTAGAGTACATCAGAAAGTGATTTGGTTCCAAGAGCCGACTGAGCTCCCAACAGCTTCCGCCTCTTCAGCTCTTTGACTGGCAATCACATCCTGTGGTGCTCAAAGCCTCTCCTCCAAATGTCACCTTCCTGCTGAATGTCATCTTCCTTCTAAACTTGTATAGAGCTTGATTTGTTTCTAAATCAATCATGGATATCTTTTAGAAAAATATAAACACAAAAATTTAGGAGTTGTTCTAAATTGATATGGAGCAAAAATTAATAATATGCTTCTAATCAAAGTAGAAAATTACTTTCTATAATTATTTACTCTAATAAAAAAGTTTTTCATGTTTAAAGGTGATCCATATAATTTTATCCACACACTAGACCAAGGCTTCTCAAGTTCAGCCCTATTGACATTTGGGGCTAGATATTTCTTGGTTATGGGGCTGTTGTGTATATCACAAGATGTTTTCCAGCAACCCACTGGATAGCAGTAGCAAGACCCCCCTTTCCAGTAGTGACAATCCAAAATGTCTCCACACATTGCCAAATGTCCCTTGCAGGGCAAAATTTGCCCTCGTTGAGAACCACTGCCAAAGACAAAGATGTGTGATGGAACAAGTATAACTTATCATCTACTTAGTAACCAAAACTATGACTTAAATAGCCAGGCTGTTGCTAGTAGTTCTGGTTTTTTTCTTGAGAATTATATTTATTCATTAATCTGTTATGGGGAAGCAGAATGAAGATTCAAATATTTAATCTCCAAATTAAACTATGTTATCACTAGGCTCTACCGTTTATATGATCTCTAGGAGCTTCAAGTTTCTTATGATGGGAATAGTTTATATCAAATACTTGAACCATGCTGGATATATAATAAGTGATTAATAAGTTTTTGGTTATTATGGGTGAATATATTACATTGTATTATGATTTAAAATATTTATCCTTCCCTCTGGAAAGATTTTATCTTTCTATCCCATGGATTTCCTGCATGACTCGCTTGGGCCAATAAATTGTGAATGAAAGTGGCCACTTTCAAGAAGAAGCTTTAAGAACCATTGTGTGGTTCTACCACCTCTCACCCTGGCTCTCTCTCAAAATCAGCAATGTCTCGGAAAGGGGCTGTTCCTTCAGCCTGGGACCCAGAATGAAGAAGACATGGAGCAGCACCACAGCCAACCTGTGACAGATACATAACTTGAGCTAGAAAAAAACCTTGGTTGTTTAGAATGAATGAATACAAAATTTTTAGTTTGGCCTAAACTAATTGATAAAATAACTTATCAAATATTTCTTGAGCACTTATCACATGCCAGACATTATTATGGATAAAGAGATCAGCAAAACTTTAGAATATAGAGTCTAGTGATAGAAAAGGGAGAAAATGATAACTGAACATAATTCAATGTGATGGAAGCTGTCACTGGTAGAGAAAAGGGAAGAGCATTCTTGAATCAAACCTAAAAGATTATTCCTGGTTTACTAGCACTGAAGGGCAGAAGAAGAATCAAGCTAAAGGAAGTGTAAGGGAAGGAAACATAGGGGCATGGGATATTTTCCTTTAATGGTGATGAGTTAGGAGGGGATAGAACATGCAATGGATGGAGTCAGGAATGGGAGAGGCCACAAATAGTTTAAGGACATAGTGATGCCCATGTTCTGATATTTGGTATTTATCTTCTTTTGAGACAAAGGGAAACAGTCAAACATTTCTAATCAGGAGAGTGACAGTATCCAAAATTATCCACTCCATCATTAACTGTT
Source organism: Eidolon dupreanum (assembly GCA_028627145.1). Lineage (NCBI taxonomy): Eukaryota > Metazoa > Chordata > Mammalia > Chiroptera > Pteropodidae > Eidolon > Eidolon dupreanum. The sequence continues at coordinate 33,733,988 of CM053514.1, forward strand.
TATACTTACTAACAGAAGACAGTTTAAAAGATTTAATACCCTTGCGACATTATTTAAAGATGTGCATCTATGTCCAAATGTCTTTTTTCTCAGAACGAACTTAAAGAAAATATGTTTTTCTAATAAGCCAACAGTCATCTTTTCTAATATTGAATTTATTACATTGAGAGTTTATGATCATAAAAGTAAAATAAACTGGAGAATTTGCTCTTTATTGAGTATCATTAGCTTTTCACTTGTTGTTGAAATGTTGCTATTAAGAGTGTGTTAAAGTAGCATTTCAGAGAGAAAGATAATAGCAGGAAGAGAAATAATAATAACAAAAGAATAAGCACAAAATCACAATAGTGAGCAAGCCCAAAACAGGAGTGGAAAATTGTCATCGAAATGGTTCTGGAAATGGTAGATTCATCTTTTAATTGTTTGAAATCTCCCTATTACGCATTCATAAGGAATTATGGGCATTTTTTCACTGGGTGAAGGTAAATTTATTCCATCAATAATAATATAATCTTTTATAGATTTCCCCAAAGTTGTTTCTTGCTACAGAATATATTCCTAACTGATAAGTGAGGATACTGAGCCCTTCCAACAATTATCTATCTATCTATCTATCTATCTGTCTATCTATCCATTATCTATCTATCTATCTATCTATCATCTATCTATCTATCTATCTATCTATCCATTATCTATCTATCTATCTATCTATCTATCTATCTATCTATCTATCTATCATTATCTATCTATCTATCTATCTATCTATCAATCATCTATCTATCATCTATCTATCTATCTATCTATCTATCTATCTAATATCTATCATCATCATCATTATTGTTATTATTATACATCAAACATTTCTGCTGTCATAACTACACTCTGAGATAGTATCATCAATCGTAACTGTGACACATGGCCATACTCAACTACAGAAGGATACAGAAGAAATGAGCTTTTTGTTTATAACCTCTATTGCCACTCTGTCCAATTTCGTAGCTATGGGCCACATGTGATTATTTAAATGTGAATTTAAATTAAAGTTAAATAAAATTTAAAATTTCAAATTTAGTTCTTCAGTCTCAGTAAGCACATTTTAAGCCCTCAAAGTCACATGTACCTTGTGGCTACTGTATTGCACTGTGAAGCAGATATAGAACATTTTTATCATCACAGAATGTTCTGTTGAAAAGTGCTGCTTTATAGTAAAGACATGTAGGAAAGAAAAAATTCTGCCAAACTTCTGTAATGCCTAGCAGTGTCTAAGACAGGGAAGATCCACTTTCAAGGGTTCTTTTAAAAGGTTAGTAGTTACTTATCCACTTTTTTTGTAATTCAAATATTTTATCTCCTCACTGATTGGCAAATTTTATATTTAGAATGGGAAAGATAACAAACAATGAATAAATTAAAAATAGTGATTCTATTCTAAATTTGTCTAAAATTCAATAAAATCACCTACAAACTTTGATCCTCTTCTGCTACTACAAAATTTAAGTAAAGGCATAAAATAAATAAGACGGCAGTCTCTCAGAGATTTAATGCTCCTTTCTGCACCAACTATTCCATAAAATATTAATGAGAATATTTGAGGTAATAAATGTTAATACATTCTCTCAAGCATGTGAACCCTGGCAGATAATTCTTTATAGTGACATTCAGTAGTAGAAAAAGTTTATTAAAATAATATATTCATTTTAAGGAAGCTAAAAATAATACTTAAATTGATATCTGCAGTTTTTAATAGTTTTTTACTGTTTTATTATTATTATTATTATTATTATTATTATTTTAAATCAGAGAAACATAATATTTTGCAGCAGAAAGTATCTGAAACCAGGAACCAAAGTACTGGGTCCATGAAGGACCTAAATCTTGCTGTCTCTTCTTCATGATAACATTGCTAGTGTCAGGAAAGAGTGACAAGCATTTTATGGGCCTTTCATGTATCACTGAGAGACACACTAATCCTTCCCTGTTACTTAGTGAATGTGATTTAAAATATAACATCACTCAATATGTGGTATTGAGAAACAGTTCAATAAAGTCTCTGATAGGCTAAAAGTAAACTAATTTGTGCACATACAAAAAAAATCCTCATTTGAGAAATAATTAAATGGATACTTTCTTTTCCTTTATCTTGATACAACAACTATCCTCTATAGGTTATTTATGTGACATTTCTTGGACCACTCAAAAATGAGAACCTGATTTTGAATTTTTTTTTGACCAATATGTAAATCATGTAACTGTTGACAGGTATATAATTTAACTGTTTTGATTTTTGTAAACACTAATTAAATTTGCCTCCTGCAAGACTGATGATTTTGTATAATATTTTTGTTTATGGTCATAATAATATAAAATTATCATTTTGGAAATTAGATAGTGAAAGTAGAAATTATCTCTAGCAACTCAGAGTATGATTCAAAATTCTAAACCAGTGATTCCCATAAAGTTGTAAAAGCATGCCAAGAATATTATTGTAAAGCCTCTGCTTATATGGCACAACTCATTTATTCAGCAAATATTTATGGATACTTAGGTAAATCTTTGTACTTTGAGGGGCCAAAGAAGAGTTAAAAAATAAAACAACAAAATGATTCAACAGTTTGCAGTTCTTAGAAGAGTAGTTTTATTTTGGCAGCATATTGGAATTAGCTGGGAAGCTGTGGTGAACTGAAGGCTTGTGCTTCTCCAAAATTCAAGTGTTGAAGCTTTATAAAAGTGTTAGAATTTAGAGCTGGGTAATTAGGGTTAGATGAGGTCATTAGGACAGGGCCTTATGATGGAATTGGTGCCCTTATTAGAAGAGATACCTGAGAGCTTGCTCTTTTTTCCACTCTCCTCTCCTTGCATGCACACACACAGAAGAGGTCATGTGAACACAAGGCAAGATGGTGGCCATCTACAAGCCAAGAGAAGAGATCTCAGGATGAAACCTAAATGCTGGCACATTTTTCTTGGACTTCCTGACCTCTAGAGTGGTAAGAAAGTAAATTTTTATTGTTTAAGCCACCTAGTCTATGGTATTTCGTTATGACAGCTGGAGATGACTAATGCAAAAGCTAAAAGAAATTTAAAAAGCCAGACAAAATTTCAAACCCAATTCTACTTCCAGGTATTCTTATTTAATTAGTCTAGTCTGGTTCTCAGGACATTGTTATTTTTTAAAAGCTCTTCAGGTGAATTTACTCTGCAGCCAGGTAGTTCTGTCCTAGGAAAGGGGTCTCAAAATGTTAATTTTTCACTCATTTACTCATGAGGGATATAACAGTCCCCAAAGAAGTTTCTCTCAGCATATTTGCATTCTGGAAGACAGGTGGGCACAGCTTTTATGAAGCTTTATAGAAGCTTGCTAAACTGATGTGTCTTCTTTTCTACTCTCATAAGAATCACTGTGTAAGATAAATAGCTCTAGGGCAGAAAACCTCTTTTCATGAGCGGTTTCTTGAGACAAGAATTGTTAGTTTAGTGCTAATGTGATTTAAAAAAATGGCCTCATATTTAATGAGAAGTAAATCTACCTTATTCTACATGAACTCCATTTCTCCCACATTCTAAGATTAGGAAAACTGGAATCTTTGGGAGATTTTGTGGGAAAGCTGTGTTGAAAACAGTGTTCTCAGAAAATACACTTTCTAAATACGTGCAATAATTTCCATTTTGGGAAGTCCTGCAAATTGTTGCAAAACTGCAAAGAGTGGGAAGTCCCAGCATGTATGTGGGACCTGATATTGGAATTTGGGGTTATTTAAGTGACTATGTTTTTTTCAGTCATACCATTGTAAATTCTAGAGGTAGAGGCTTAATCATTTATATCTTTGTGTGAATTTAGCTGATATGCCATTAATAATACTGATAATTTGAAAATTAAAGTCTAAGTTCCATTAAGGGAGTTTAGGTATCAGGGGTTAGTGGGGAAGGCAGTGTTAATCTCTTCCCCCACCCTACTCCAGTAATTTAAAATCATCCGATACATGTAATTGGAAGAAGAAAATACATTATTCGCCTCCACACTCCAACAACTCTCGGTTGTCAGAATGGTACCTTTCCTAAGAGGTGTTAGCATGTCAATACGAGAAACAATTTCAAAGCATTTACAGTCTCTAGAGAACATAGGCAGCCAGAGCTGATGTAGAGCATATCAAAAAGCTGCATAACAGAATGGCACAAACTTGCTATCATTCCAGCTTTTTAATCCTTTTTCAGTCTCTTAATTTATTAACTTGTGTCTGAGAGGGGGATAAATGAAAAAAAAAAAAGAATGGTTAATGAGTGAGAGTAGCCAAAGAACTCTGATTTTTAGTATGGTAGAGGGGGTCTAATATTCAGTGGTAAACCAGTAAACAAATGGTATTTTAATTAAAATGTAAAGCTTTCCCTACCTTTCTGAATTGAATCTTTAGTCAGGTTCATGAATGTTTTTGATCAATCTCAGGAAAACAGACTGAGTCCCACATTTGGGTTAAGGCCAAAATGCAGCTGGAGGAAGTAAAGTATAATTCAGGAATTCAAAAAGCACAAAAATAAAATATATATGTAGCCCTCATAAACTTGCAGAAATTTGGGATAAGAATTTCCTTAGGATGTAGAATGTAATTTTAAAACAGTCTTATCTAGATTATATGAGTCAAGTGAGTTATACTGTTTTCTGAGGAACACTCTAGTGTGGAAAAAAATAAAATGCATGTGAAAAAATGAAGTTCCATTTTTAAAAGTTCAACCTACTATTGAACAAACTAAAATGAGCTCAAACTAAAATGAACCCCAAGCTCACTTTCAGTATTTTAGACACAGATACCTGATGCAACTCCATGTAAAATTTTAGAAATTTAGTTATTTAGACTTCATGAAATCTGCTTAAATCCTTCAAATTGTAGAAATAGTAAAATGTGTCCCCCAAGGTTATGAGATGAAAAATTATCTCCCTGCACCCTTCCTTTCTTCCTTTGGCACAAGCAATCAACACAAGAGTCTTTGCAATGTAATTAACTTTAAAGCAGTGGTTTTCAGAGTGTGATGTGGATGGGTCACCTGCACCAGCACCACCTGAATCTGGCTGGAAGTATGAATTTCTTGCCCACCTAGACCTGTGGAATCAGAAGCTCTGGGGGTGGGTTCAGCAGTCTGAGTTTAAACAAAACCTGAAAGTGATTGGGATACAGGCGCCAATGTGAGAACCATTGATTTAAAATAACATCAGCTGTGGGAAGGTGCAGTAGTTGCTGTAGAAACAAATTATTCAGTGAACACCTACCAACAGTAGAAATAATGCTAATAAGCCCGAAGAACCTTTACATTGTGACAACAGGGCTTTGTAAACATTGCTGAGGGACAGTATAGCATGGTAATTAAGAGCACAGACTCTGGTGCTCTTTAGGCTTGAATCCCCACCCTTAAAATGTAAGAGCTCTATGGCTGTAAACAAGGTCTTTAAGTTTTCTGTGTCTTAATTTCTTCATCAGCAAAATACCTAACTCAGAGCTGTTCAGCGATTGATGAGTTAATATACATAAAGCATTTAAAACAGTACCTGGGACATAGAGGTCTTAAAGTATTGGCTATTATTTTTATACTTATCAATATATAATGTATAATTTTATATTGTCATTAAAACCCCTTAATACAATTGTAAGTTCTGTATTATTCTTTCTTTTACACTACGTCTTCAAGTTTAAATAGCTTGGTGAGTTAATTAGGATCATTTCAATTACAATTATCAGATCTAATCAAAATGAATTTAAAGGTGGTTTAGGGGACTTGTTGATTTGCATAGCTAAAAATTCCAGTGGTAGAATCTAGGAAGGGTCTCCATTTATGGGGTTCAAATGATTGTATCAGAACTTGTGTTCTTTTTATATCATTTCTTCTGGGAGAACAATTATATACCCTGACTCTACCTCACTTCTCTGCTAACTCCTTGCTGAAAAGAGTGATAAAAAGCAATTCTTATAGCAGGACCCACAAAATGGAGGCCACCCGAGTAGCTGGCCCACGTCACAAATCTGAACCTCATTCACCTGCATTTATGGGAAACACCTGTGAAGGAATCAACCAACACCAATCACAATCTTCCAACTCATCTTAGCCAGCTTACCTTACCCTAGAAAATAGAACCTGATGAAGAATCCCCACCTTCCAGCCAATCATGCCCTGTTTGCAGGGTGCCTCTCTAATGCTCTATAGAACTTTCTCTTGCCCCAAATCCCTTAGGAAGTGTTCCACTGCTTGTGAGGCACTGTACTCCCCCAAACCATGGATTGTTTTTCCTAAATAAAGCACGTCAAACTCATTAATAAATTGCTTAGTTTTGTCATTTGACAAGAGGCGCTCTCTCCTCCACAGTTTGACAAGCCCCAGGCTTACCTGCAAAAGCCTGATTTGGATGAAGTGTCTGGCTTTGAGCCAAGTACAGGTTGTTTAGTCTGGATAACATGACCATTTCTCCAGCTGGGAATGGGGTTCAACCACCTGACTGCATCCTCTTGCCCCAGAAGTAGGGGAGAAAACTCAGGGTTTTGCAACATCAAAAAGGGATGAGAATAATGGTAGGAATGAAAACAACAAATGTTGACTACATTTGCCTGGGATTGCCCAGGTTTCCAGTAGTAAAACCAGGCCTCAAAACAAGATCTTTTTGACTTGAAAGACAGTGCCCTTAAGCGTTCCCGAATACTATTTCTTGAAATTAAACATTTTTGCTGTCCACTGTGTACTAATCAGGGTCTTAGGTCCTAGGAATGTAAAACTATGTAAGACATACTCCTTCCCCGAGGAGATTTATTTAATGATGGAGACAAGTATAAAGATTAAATAACAGTGCCATAATTAAGGTGCTCAGAAAGAGGCATGAAAGCACCACTAGCAGCAATTAGAAGTACTTCCTGTATGATCATTAATCACCAACCCACACTTCTAAACTCCAGGATCTCCACCCTTCCTTTGCCAAGGAGCACCAGGGGAGAGAATATGTTAACACACAAGATTTATGTCCTAGAGGAAGGAGAAATTGTCCTTAGCTCTAATTTGACTAAAGGAAAAATCGTCGATGGACAATTTCAGGGAAATTAATATACTAAATAGACAAAAATAGAAAAAAATAATAAAAGTAAATAAAATGTATGAAAAATTAAACATGGTACAATGATACATTTGATTAGATATTCTCCAAATGTGGATATCTTGATCCTGAAACCCCTAAAATTTTCTCCAAAAAAAGAAAAAGTTTTTTAATGCTTCAAAGAGAGTCTGAGTTCATTCACAAAGGCATAAAATCAAGTTTATTTTCTTTTGGCACTTAATAGTGAAACTGTTCATTTAATATAAAAATGACACATTGGGTAAAACCAGCTCCATCTGGATAAAGTAGAGAGCTGACAAACTGAGCCCCAATCAGAGCTCTGCATTTGATGTTAAAATACTGTGCTTGGCTTGCAAGACAGAATGACCAGACTATTGTAGACAACACAGAATTTTTCATTCGTTTCAAGTAAATTTCACGAATTTAAGATGAAAAACACAAATGAATGTCACATAGCATTCCCTAGTTAAATTTGTGAAATAAAGAATATAATGCAATAATGATACTATTCATTTGATTTGAAGTTAAATGAAGATTCTGGTACAATGAGATGAAAAACAAATCAGACATTTTATGGAACTTTAGTTATTTGTGAGACCATATGCTATAAATTCTAAGACTATTAAATTCTAAGCACTGTGGAAATTTAAACTGTTCATAATGGATGTATTTAGCTACTCTTCTGGTCTGGCAAATTCTGTAGGAAGAGCAGCACTCCTCTGCTCAATAGCATGCACCTATCAGTGGTCTCATTTTACACAATCTGTCATGGACATCTGCTAAGAAAAGTTTTTGATTAGAAAAGAAAGCATCCAAGCATTCAGAAATCAACTGATTGTGCAAAGAGGAATACAAGAAATTTAAAAATCAACTCTACGTACTTTGATCATAAACAATAAAAAGTATGCTTCTATTTAGTATTGAACCTAAAAACAGAGTAAGGCTTAACACTTGAAAAAATTGACTAATATATCCAATTAAGTAGCTGATTACTTTTGTAGAATAATGAACGTCACTATCTCAGTAGCTTAGCTGTAAATAGATGTCATGGACTGAACGTGTACCTCCAAAATTCATTTGTTGAAGTCCTAACCTCCAGTGTGGCTGTATTCAGAGTAAGAAAATAAGGATAAATGGGATTTGTAAGGGTGGTGCCTTGATCTGATAGTATTAGTGTCCTTTTAGGAAGAGACACCAGAGAGCTCATATTCAACAAAGTGTCAGAAGAAAGGCCATGCGAGGACAAAGTGAATATCTGCAAGCCAGGAAGAGAGCTCTCACCAGGAGTCAAACCCTGCCAGAATTTTGATCTTGGACTTGCCAGTCTCCAAAACTGTGAAAAAATAAATTTTCTTTTAAACCACCCAGCCTATGATATTTTGTTTTGGCAGCCCAAGCTGACTAATACGATAGATAATATCATGTTCATACATGCCTATTATGTAGGCCTATCTATATATTAATGAATGGATGTTATAGACCTTAAATATCTTTCTGAATTGATTGATTCATAGTAATAATTATTTTTTCCAGATATACCATCCTAGTACCCCTTGTAAAAAAAAATATTTACCTGGTATAAATTTTTCTCACTTTTCTACCTGAGGATTCTGCCACCTTTTACTTTATTATCCTAATTGGCAACAAAGTGCTTGCAATTTCAAACGTGTATGATATTTTATATTTTCTTATGGCTGAGCATACTATTCTACTTGAAATTCACTTCTATCTTTGTAGAAGTAATGAACTTCTAATCTTCCAGTGTTTAAGTTATGTTTATAGTCTTTGTAAATCCTAATTTTGAAAGTCAGAATAAATCCTCTCTCCTTTGAGCCACCAGTGTATCTTGTACATAATTTGATTAATGCATTTAGACAATATACACAAGACATATAAAAGGAGAGGGCTAGAAGAATAAGAACTTGTCACAGTTAGCACTGATGTGTAATATTTCTTAGATGTAATTAAGAAAACAAACCACTTCTAGAGTACAGAAGTACACGGTAATGTGTCAAGATTAAGGTGTCATCCAGAGATGGAATAGCTGAAATTAGATTTAGTTTTTGATGAATCTAATCCACATGGATTTGTAATCACCCAAGCGCGGGCAAAGATGAGAAATGCAAGCTAGAACTCAGTGTTTGGTGACCCATGGGAATGATAGGGAAGTCATTAGGTTGCTAGATTATTGGGTAAGAAGAATTATAGTTGGGTTATTAGAATGAACTTTGAAAGGAGATGAACTTCTGTATAGAGATAGATGATTAATCTAGAATTAGGAGTAAAATAGTCCAGATTAACAGAAGTAGCAAATGGGTGGAACTATATCACCAACACCATCACTCGTATTTTCTCAATTACCTAAACTAGAAATCTTGGAGTCATATTTGACTATTACCTGCCACTCATTTGGTACAATTAGGCCATGTAGTTATTATGCTTTTTAAAAATTTATATACATATATATGTGTGTGTGTGTGTGTGTTTATTTGAACCAAACTGATGATTGTGCTGCGGAGCAGATCTTAAATGCTCCCAGTTATTATGCTTTTTAAATATATTTTAAAATACTACTCTTGAGCCCCAAGACCTTTGCTTTTGTTATTAAATTAGGATCATTATAGTACTCGATATCTTTGGTTTGTCTTTCAGGCTCCACTCACCTTATTCACCAGGCTCTGGGAGGCTCTGCCCTCTGGTTTCAGATTCAGTTTGGCCAATGAAGAACCTTAGCAAGAGAATGGAATGAGAGAAGAGAGTGAGGTTGGTATTTAATTCCCTGGTTCCCTTCTGCGAGGTTCTTAAAGATGGCTGTGTTGTGACAGAAGGTTACTGCTCGTTTTGAAGTCGCCCACTTTGCATAACCTGCTTTGTCCAGGTATCTATAACCTTTTATTCCTCTCATCTCTTTGCTCATTGTACGTGGTTCATGTGCTATCCTTTATAACTCCCTTACACTGTGCCCATACTGTTGAAATTAATCCAGGGGCATACCCTATTTTGTTTACCTTAGGTTGAGTGCGCCATTTGTTAGAATCCTGACAAATATGAACAGCACATCTAAGTCAGTCCTACTCTCATACCTTTCTCCATTTTTCCGAATACATTTCAAAAGGAAGTTCTGATCATGTCATTCTCAAAATTTACCAATTGTCCTAGGAGATAAACTAAATTTGTTTAACATGGTTAGACTATTAAAGCACTAACCTGTGTGATAAGAGCCTCACTTCTTGCCATATGTGCAAAGGGACTCTGCACTCTAGCCTCTGTGAACATCCAGGCCTACAGTCACCTGCAGCCCTTTCTGTCTCCGTGCTTTTGCATAAACTGTATCCCCTGTGAAATGCCCATCTCCTTATTCGCATCAACATCACTATTCATTATCCAAAAACAAATGTCATGGGGGTAGAGGTAGAGGATATTTTCTAACTTACCTAATGCAATTAGTGACTATTAACTATAATGCTAAGGCAAACTGTACCTATTTCTTTTGCACTGCAAATAACAGTGTATGTTCATGATTAATTGGCAGATCTTCGTAGACCCACTAGACTGTAAGCAAGACTGTAGGGATAGGAAGGTGGTCCTTTAAAATCTTGATAGCTTTCAGTATCTTGATATCTTATTCAGTGTCTGTCATAGAGTAATTGCTCAATAAAATATATAAATAAATATGCCAGCCTATAAGTTATTACATCTAGAGATCGACATCTGGTTAAAAAGTGAGATGATCCAGTTGTAACAGTTTTTGTTCTGTTTATTTATGGCTAGAATTAGTTTAGCTGATCCATCTGGTCAGGCAGATGTCCTTCTCCTCCCCCAATTACATATTCCTATACATTATTCCTAAAACTTCAAACTCAATAGAAAAGCTGATATGGGCAGAATATTATGAATGTTTACACTATAAATTAAATTTTGTAATCTTCATTGGGGATAAACTTTATATTATTTTTCTTCAAAACAAATAATAACCATACATTTTACTTAGGATACATTGAATAATTGTTTTTGAATAGGCAGTAGAAAAACATTCATACCTTTTCACTATACTTCAATAATTGTGTAGGTGGAGTTAAATGACAACAAATTTAATTTATTTAGAACATAAATACTAAAGTATTATATATCACATGGATAATTTAGACCTAACAAATTAAATGAAAACCATCTATTCTAAATCTGTAATCTAATGTTCCTTTCATTTAACAAATTACCTATAAAAAGTAAATAAAATAAAATGCAAACTTCTATTAGGATTTTTAACTCAGTCCTTTGCCACTGTTTAGTTTAATAAACTTAATAAACTAAAGGGGTATGCTTTCATTTTTTTTCTGCACAGATTAAGCTAAAATAAAGTTTTCTACCTTCCTACTTTCAGGAAGGCATCTTTGCTTCTGGAACTAAGCAGCTAAGAGGCTAAGTCACGTTTTTCAGTTGAAAACTTCGGTCTGGATTCCTCCACTGTCTCATTCATGTAAGAGTCTATGGCAGCCCTGGCACCCCTGCTCTGGTGAAGGAAGATGGTGAAAAAGAAGCTCTTAGATGTGTCAAAGTTTATCTAAGGCCAGATCCTTAGGTTGTTTACACGCTTTCTCTCATACAGGTTTTTATAAAATGTCAGGCCACAAGAAACAGGGAGACTCTTGTTAGAAGCAAAAAATGCTTAAGACAGATCAGAGAATGAAGACTAAAATGTAAATCACAAATTCAACACTGAAGATTTCTGTTTAAGGAATCGCATGGGATTCTTGCACTGTTCCTAAAAACAAACACAATATTAAGGATAAATTAGTATAAACTTGCTGAGGTTGAACAGAAAAATGACCAACTGAATGATTTGAATCAACTCAAAAACTACTTTCTAGTACAGGTATGTATTAATATAAGCAACAAAGATTCATCTTAGAGATTATTTAAACCAAGTTATCCCCATGAATTAATATTAAATACATTAGTTAAGTTTGCTTTTTAAGGAATATCTATGGGGATTCCTTGTGAAAAGTCAATTATTTGGTAAAGCATACATGGATCCTAATGCATCTAAACAGAAATTTAGATTTGCACATTCAGTAATAATATTACTTCAAGTGATAACTATAGACTATTTTGGCCACTGGCCCATTTAAACTGGCATTAAGTCAAAGATAGTATTCTTATGTCATCACCAGTCTGCATAGCCATCTAGTCTTAAGCCATCCACACATGGAAAATAAATGGAATGTACTTCCTTCCCAGGGCAGATCTTCAGCAGTACCTCCCTGAAGCATTAAATTAAACTAGTCACGTGTATTGAAGTAGGTAAGCTCTAAAAGTAAAGCAAGGTACGTTTCAGTCCCAGAAATGCTTAAATTTTTTAATGTTATGGTTAATACCATTGTGTATGCTCTTTAATTAATATATATTTTTTATTTTTAGATGACTGCATAATGTTACATTATATTGTAGTACCTCGATTGTGGAACCATCTCCTTAGATTACTTTAAACTTAAAAAACAATAGTATAAGTAATGCTATGGACATCTTTATTCATATACTTGTTTTGGTTTTTATATTTTCTCGGTATATTAATACTCAATCGTGTTATTTTGAAACAGCAAAAATTTTTTATCTGCCCAGCTACATTTTACAAATTGGAAGGGCTAAAATCATCTCAGTGCCATTAACAATGGTTGGTATATACCATGCTCATTGTATACTGTAGTTGTGTTAGCATTGAGAGATTATCATTTAGAATTTGTTCTTGCTCAATTGGTATATATAGAAATAGTGCTTTAAGATAGCAAGTCTTTTATTCCCTACATGCTTTTTAATGATCCTTACTACAAAGTGTCATATCACCATTCATCTGAACTTGTAGATAATTTATTCCACAAAGATTTTCTATTGATTTCATCAAGTAATACTCAAATTTTGTAATGAAAAGCATGGGGCTTCCCTCATAAGTATTCATTCTATAGGCAGCCAAAGATACCTACAGGTTTTGTCTTGTAATTTCAAAAAACTGAAGAATACAACAGTGCCTGACACAGGAGGCATAAAAAGTAACTGTTTCAAGGATATAATAGAGAACTTTTTGAGTTCTCCAAATTTGTGCATATACAATAACAAGAATAGCATAAAGACTTAAAAAAGTTTTTAGTCAAGGCATTATATCCTATCCACTCCAGGAAAATTGATGTATCATATATACTTTTATTCTTTGCTTCCTTTCATAAGTTTAATATATTCTGTTCAGGCCATAATCTAAGGAAATTCTTCTCCTTGATTTTTGCAAATCAGATAGCCCCACTTGCAGCTCCTTAAATTTCTTATTTTCTATCATTGGCAATGGTCTACACAGACACTATGTTTTATATGATTTTTATTACATTATTAGGATTACTAAGTAAGCTAGATAAATTAGAGATGAACACATCAAAATCAAAATTGTAAATGCTGTGCAAATGGCAAGGCTCAATAAAATAATTGTTCAAAAGAAAACTTTAGCAAGATTATAAATCTCATATGCAATGGGTTTACCAATAACTAATATTTAAAAATACAATTATTCAATTTTTGAAAACTAAAGTTTTGTAACTTAAAAATAGATAAGAATGATTTTCAGCCTACATGCCTAAAAAAGTGAAAATCTTTTACTTAAGGAAAAAATTCTCTTGTGTTAGCTAATGTTGAATCGTTGTGTTAACCTAAAACTTCCTGGTTTACAAACAGTTAAAAACATTTTTAATTTAAGGTATATAGTGATAATAATTGTCTTTCTATTTCTAGGCCCTTAATTTCCCTGACCAGATGCTACCATATCTACCCCAGACATAATCTCTGCATACACCAGGATATATACAATTGTGGATGTGCTCTACACACACAGCTTCCATAGTTTTAATATTTAGTACACACTGTCTTCTGCACTTACCTTATTTTTTTAAGTCTCTTATTTTAAAATGTATTTTGGAAATTATTTCATATCTGTATTTTATTCTTTTCATCTGCCACACAGTGATTCCCTGTTTTGTAACATAATTTTTTTTTTGTAACATAATTTTTTTATATCAGTCCATATATCATTGGATATTGATTGTCTCCAGGCTTTCACTAATATAAAAATGCAGTAATGAGTATACTTATAAATTTATCATACCATACCTGTCTGAGAATATGTTTAAGATAACTTTCTTAAAATTGAGTTGTATCAAAGTTGCATTTTTACTGATAATTATTGTCAAATTTCTTTCCAAAGAGTTTGCCACTTTCCTAACAAAGAGTGTGAAAGCTATACATTCCATATGGCACTGAAGTTTTCAAGTGTTATCTTTGTCAATCCTTTAGGTGAAAGATATCTCCAAATTATTCCTTAATTAAGCGTAAGGTTGAACATCATTTCATATGATTTTTGCAGTGAACTGCTTGTTCATATACTTTATTTTTTATTGTTTGCTGGTATTTTTATTTTATGGATTTTTTAATATATTATAAAATTCCACCACACTTTTTGTGAGTTATATGTTTTTTGCAAAACATATGATAGGCTTGTTCTTTGTTCATAATGTACCTTTTATACTGACATTAAAGTTTTTAGATGGTCAAATGTATTAATTCTTTAGTAATTTCGAGGTTTGGAGTCATGCTTAGAGAAAACGTTGTACTTATGATTATTTTTTTTTTAGTTAATCTTTTAAACGTATATCAAAACTTTTTAAAAATATGTAAATCTTTGATTCTTCTTGAATTGTCGTAGGTAAAAGGAGTAAGAGATCCAACTTGTTTTAGAGCCATTTCCCAGAACTCTTAAGAGTTATTATATTGCCTTAAGACCTTTTATTGATTAATCAATATTTCCCCCATTGATCACTAATTATTTATGTCTGTCTAATGTTTAAAACCTTCATTTCTGTCTGTATATTCATCAGTTTTTTTACTTTTTGTGACTTTATGTAATAATAGAGCTAGTCTTTCCTTACTACTTTTTTCTCCTTCATAGAACATGTATTCCATACTTTTATATAAAATTCAATCTCTAGTCAACTAAAATTTTTATTATTTAATTAGGATTTAATAAAATTTAAGTATTAATTTAGGAAAACTTGGCATCATTTTATAATTGAGATATTCTATAGCCTTTTATAGAATAGAATCAGTATATATATTTAGAATACATACTTATCTCTTCATTTTCAAAAGTTAGAATTTACACAGATCTTATAAATCTTTTTTCTAGAAAGTTTATTTTTTTACTACTATAAATATTTTTTCAAATATATTTTCTAATATATGATTATTAATTTTGATTTGTTAATTTTGAAACCTACCACATTACTGAATTATCTTGCTGCTAAAATACATTTTTATGAAATGGTTACATATATAATCATTATTTACAAATGATGGTAATGTGTATCTTTCATTACAATTTTTTTTATTATTGGGATTCATTAAACTTCTTGGATTTGTGGATTTATAATTTTCTTCACAATTAGACAACTTTGGCAATTATGGATTTATGATTTTCTTTAAAATTAGACAATTTTAACCATTATTATTTTTGTTTTTCCTGCATACAGCCTCTTCTCACTTTTTCTGGTTCTCCAATTGCATGATGGTAAACTGATATTTAGTCATAGGTCGTGGGTGTTTCTTATTTTTCAGTCTTTTTTTTGTGTGTGCTGTCAGGAGCTCAACTGAGCTGGGGGAGAGAGAACTGAGCTACCAGGTGTTAGAGTTAGAGTGGCTGGTTAAATTAACTGCCTAATATAAAAGAGTTAAGGCTTTAATTACTTGTCATGATATTGTAAGCGGGAAACTAAAACTAGAGAAAGTGCTCGCTCACTTCCCATTTCATTTTCCCCATGGAACACACCCAGTAGAGGGTCAGGCAAAGTAGTGCAGACATGATAGAGTCTTCTCATTTTTTAAGGAGCCCAGAACAAAAGGCTCTGGAAGTTATGTGGACACTGGAGTCATAGAGAGTGTGAGGAAAAATGGCTAGAGTGGAAAAGTACTGGGTACTGAGTCAGAGTTCAGAAGTGTCTCTATGGTTTACCTCTGCCCACTCCTCACTTCTTCCATAAGGTGGCCTTAGCAGACATACTTGCAGAAGACTCTGCTCAAGGTCCCAGGTAAAGAAATCTAGGAATGAAGGTACCAGGGATAGGATTGCAAATATACAGAGTGTGACAGAGCAGGGAGGCCTGAGTCCTTGACCATGACTCCTTCAGCGATTGTATTGCACTGGCTGTGAACTAGGTCTGGTTTGGGGAGGGCAGCTTGCCCCATGATGCCCGTCAGGAAAAGCCTTTGTAATGACCTAGGGTCAGGCTTGAATAATCACACATAGGTTCTTTACCAGGAGCCAGGCTCCTCGCGTGCTTCCTTTGGACAGTTTCTACTTCCTCAACTTTACTGGTTTTTTAATTTTATGACCGCAGTGTTTAATTCAGTGTATTTTTCATTTCAAATATAATGTTTTTACCTCTGAAAATTCCATTCGTATCTTTTAAAATATCTTTTATTTCTCTCACAGTGTTCATATTTTCCTCTACTTTTTTGAACATACAGAGCATATGTGCAATAGCTGTTTTAATATCTGGCTGTCTGCGTACCAGATCTACCATCTCTGCAATTTCATGGGTGATTCCTTTTATTAATTTTTCTCCTAATTATAAAATATATTTTCTGCTTTTTTGCTGCCTGGTAATTGTTTATTGGATTCCAGATATTGTGTTTTTTACTTTGTCGATTGCTGAGTTATGTATTCCTTAAAATCATTTTGGGTTTTGTTTTGGTAAGCAGTTAATAAAAATCAGTAAAAGCCTTTTGAGGCTTGCTTTAAAGCTTTATTAGGATGGGTCCAGAGCAGCCATTATTCTAAGACTAACTTGGCCCCACTACAAGGGCAATACCCTGCTGAAAATTTGAACTGATGCCCATGTATTACAAGGTCTTCCCATGGTGGAGCACAAACTATTCCTAGGTCTGTATGACTCAAGAACCCTTTTTCACATCTCCAAAGGCCCTTTTCTCTGCATGCATAATCTCTGGTATCATACTCTGAAAATGTAGCTGAATTGGTCTCCCTGAAACTGATCTTTGCCTCCTTATCCCAGAGATACTACAAGCATCTGTATAGATTTTTCCTCCCTGTACTGTAGTCTAAACATTGACTCCAAGTAGAAAGCTGGTCAAATTATAAGGCTCACTTTATTTCCTTTACTGTGGGAATCACATTCTTCTGTACTACCTCTTACCCAATGTCTGAAAACTACTGTTTTGTATATTTTGTCTGTCCTTCTTGTTTTTTGAAGTGTATGTTATTTTCTATTGCTGTATCATAAATTACCATAAAATAAACAACACACATTTATCTTACAGCTTCCATGGGTCCAGAATCCAGGCGTGGCATAATTGGGTCCTCTGGTTAGGGTTTCACAGCTTAAAATCAAGGCCACTTGCAATTCCTTGCCCTCTTACAACATGGCAGCTAACCATGTCTAGGCCCATTTTTTTAAAGTTGGGCCCAGTCAGGACAATCTCCTTTTTGATGAATTCAAAATCAACTGATTTGGGACTTCAACTATGTATGCAGAATACCTTCATCTTTGTCATAGTTTTTGGCTACCGTCTCTGCAATTTCATGGGTGATTCCTATTATTAATTTTTCTCAAAAGAAGAAAAATATAAAAGAATATGGCTCATTGGGAATAATCTTAGGGTGTGTCTTCTACAAGACAGTGGGGTCATTTTTGTCTTTATCTTGGTCACAGTGGAAATCTCATTTTAATTGTTTAATCTCTTCTGCTTGAGTCTGTAAGCATAGCCCTCAAAATATTAAATATGATATTAGACTTTTGTTGCCAATTTTAAGGAAACTTTTTTCAATATTTGTTATAAAACATTTGTCATGATGTATTAAGAAATTACCTACATATCTGTATGTTATATAGAATGCACAATAAATATCAAGTATATGTTGAATGTTAGCAAATGTATTTGTATATTAATGGAGAAGATTATGATTTTTCTCTTTTGGCCTATTCACAAGTTGAAATATTAATACTGAAGCACATTTACATTTCTACAATTAACTTCACCCGGTTATGTTATGTGATGTTTTTCCCTAGTATTTTAGATTTTTTTCATTAATAGATATAAGTGAAATTATTCTGTGGTTTTATTGTTTGATTTTTGTAGTGTTTTTATATTAAAAATATGTCTGCTTTATTAACATGATTCTTAGGAAGTTTATTTCTTTTTGTGCTTTGGAATGGTTTAAACAGTCTAGGAAGCTTTTTCCTTATGCATTTTATAAAATTCTGGCACTTTGAAAGGAAATGCAATTATTTTATCAATTCTTTTTATAAAAATAGGTCCTATTTTCTAACTCTTCTGTACTCAGTTTTATTTATTAATATTTGCTAGAAAATCATGCTTTCATTTATGTTTTTCAGTATATTTTTATAGAGCTTAGAAAAGTAATTAATCTAATTCCTACTGTAACTTTTATCTCTTTTATTGTTGTTTATTTTGTATATTTGTGTCCTTTTATTTTTAAATAGGTTTACAAATGATTTACTATTCATTAAAAAAAGACATTTTTTAGATTACTTAATAGTTGGTTTGATTATCTAGTTTTTATCATTATTAATTTCATCTTTTGCTTATTTTAAATTTTGTTTTTGTTCATCTTAATTCTTCCTTGATTTGATAGTTTAATTCATTTATCAAGTATTTTCTTCATTAGTTAAGTGACTTTTAATCTATATCTTTTCCTCTAAGCTCTGCTTTTACTTTATCACTATATCTTGTAAATTTTTATACATAGTTTTATATCATTTTTCCTAAGAAACTTGTAAGCTTAGATGTTTTTTCCTCTTTGACATAAGAATTATTATGGAGATTTTTTATTGTAATTATTTAATGTTAAGAGGGTAGGAAATTTATTATTTTTTAGTCTTTTTTTGTAATTTCTAGTGTAATATCAAATGTGATCAGATGTTTTGTCTCCATAGCTTGTGGGTTTTGTAATATACTGATGCTCATATCGCTCATATAGGATTAATATATGTAAATATTCTAAGAACACTAGCAAAAAGAAATTTTTTTATGCATGCAAAGTTTATTTATCCAAGTTTAATTTTTAAAAATTGAGAATATGTTTAATGTAGTGCCCAGTTAGAAAATTTTAAATATTAAATTTGATGTATATAAATTCAGGAATTATGAACCACCATTGTTTGTCTTGACTTTGACATAAAGAGACAATATTACAGGGTCAAAAATAGTTCAAATTTACAATCCCTTATCCATGGCAATGAAATTCAAAAGTGTTCTAAAAACTAAATTGTTTATCTTAATTCATCTAGCTACAAACCTTGACCAGAAAAAAAAAATGAGAAAAGCTGTTTAGTTTATATTACTTATTTTGAATATTCATATGATTCAGTTCAGAAATACTAATGTAATTGATTATAGAATGCTGCTCCAGACCCCTTCAGGGAGTTAGGTAGTAGTGAATATCATCAATACTCTACCTTTCAGAAATCCAAGATATCTAGCTCACAGGATTTTGATAAGAGATTGTAGAACTGTCATTTTATTAGATTTTTTTCCCCTCACAACAAATGCATATGATAGGTTGAGTTTGTTATTTTTAATATTAATAAGATACAATTTAAGGTAAGATATATTTTCCAAAATTAGTTTCTCCAAAAGTCCCTAGTACTTTTCCAAACAATAAAGCCCTGTAGGCTTATTGTTGATCCTTTCCTATTTTATTTCCCTGCCTTCCCCAGAATTGCGACACAATACTACAAATTCATCCAAATTCACTGTCAACTCTATGCTGATTTTAAATATTCCAAACTTGTAAAATCAATTTGATTATTCATACTGCTGCCAACAGTCATAAAATGTTCTCTAACCATTCAACACATGCCAAGAATAGTCCTATGTGCTGAATTCTTGGAAAGAGAAACAAACAGAAAACATATAGCAGTATTACCATTGTGGATGGCAAAATGACAGTTACAAAATGCTATGGAAGCAAACTGAAATGAGAAATCAATTTGCCCAGAGGATGAAGGAAGACAGAAACAAAAATATGTGTATATGGAAAAACATTATACATAGACCTTAGAAACTGGTAGAAATTTTCTAAATAGTCAATTGTAGAAAAGATGTCAATTGAAGAGGGAACAGCAATTGTGAGACACCAATATATTTAGAGAGAAAAGACTGATGATAAGTGAAAAGTTCATAATTACCGTTGTTCAGAGATTATAAGTCTCGCTAGACTTTTGTCTGTCTTCCCATGTCTGTGTTCCTGAAAGAGGACTCCCATGGCTGGCTGCAGATTCCAAGACATTGTTATACTAAATGTGTTTTGTAAATTATAAACAAATGATATAAATGTTAAATATTAGCTTCGATGAGTTCCAAGATAGATTCATACTTATATATATTGCATAATTATCCTAGCTTTTCAAATGACAATGTCCTATAAATGATCATTGAATAAAATGAGTAGAATGTCTACAGTAGTTATTTTAAATAGATGTGATAGTAGCGAAGCATTTTGGAAAGATAGAACATTGTACAGAAAAAAACTGTTTTAATCTAATGTCACAAAAGAAGACTTGGCAGTTTTATAAAAGGGATGAGATTATTAATTATTTGCATTTTTAAATTATACATAGGCATTTTGCATTTCATGTTTTATTAAATGACTCATTTGACATACATTAAATTTCTAGGCTTTGTTTCTCAACACTTTTGTGCTTGTTTCATCATTTTAACTCATACTAACAAAGGTGCTTTGTCTGCTTTTTTATCTGTGACTCAAGAAGAAAATTCTTGGGTTTAATTTTGTCACATAATGGGAACTACTTAATAACAGTTAATTTATAAAGGGGAAAGGATAAACACCAGAAATATTTTGCTTCTTTTTGGCTTTTCTGTATGTAATATACAATAGACGACAAACCATTTGGAAGTAAGTACTTTTTCTTCTCAACTTTAAATTCTTAGTGTTAACCAGTGTTAGACAAGAAAAAAAAGGCATTCAATGAATGTCAAATGGTGAATAAATAAATTTATTAAAATTTGTATTATAAAAGAAAATATTGATCATTAGCAAATAAAAAAGTTCAAACTCGAAAGTATAAAAAAAGTCAATTAACTGAATAAGACATTCAGTGAATGTTGAATGGATGAATAAATTCATTACAAAATTGTATTATAAAAGAGAAAATAATATTAATCAGTTAGCAAACAAAGTTCAAAATCAAAAATATTAAAATAATTAACTGAATAAGTTAACATATTCTACCATCGCATTAACATAATAAAGATAATAGCAAGAGCATGGAAAAATTGGTGTATTCAAACATTGCTTATTAAAATTAAATTAAGACAAACTGTGAGAAAAACCTTTCATTCTGAAAATCTACTTACATCCTTCTACTCTAAATGCTTCTCTTGGGAATCTATGCTAAAGAAATAATCTAAACTTTTTAAACAGCTATATATGTAAAGAGCTATACAGTTTTTAAAGTTGCAAAATAATCAGAGCAACTTAAATGACATCTAATAGAGAAATGTTGAGATTAAATCCTTGTGACCCTTTTAGTGGAGCATTAGGGAGGCATAAAAATTTATATTTAGAAATATCGTAATTATTTGAATAGTTTTTATAATGTTAAACAAAATTATTGGGAAAAAATTTATGCATATGCTCTATTAACGCATATGTCTATTATATGCATAGGAGAAAAAAGATGAAAGAAAATTATTGAAACTCAAATTTTGTTTGATATTACTGAATAATTTTTTAAAATCTAATTTTCTACGATGATTATATTATTTACTCTTGCCAGTTCCCTTTCCATGACTCTTTTCATCTATATACTCATTAGTAATAAAATAATATTAAGTGTTTACTGTATGCTAGACAATCTGCTAGGCACTGAGAATATAAAATTAAGTATTATATGCTTATGACTGTAGCTATCAATAAAATGCCATCTATGAGGGAAGTTTTCTCTGAATTTCCCTGAATTTTAGCCTATTATCTGTAACCCTGCCAGCCTTTCTAGATAGTACATTTGGTCACTGAGAACCCTGCTGTGAAGAAAGTAGGGAAATAAGAGTTTAAAAGTTTATCTGTGGAAGTGAAGGAAAAGCCAAAAGAAAATTTGATAAACAGCTTTTTCAGAAAGCTGGGGAAGTAGTGAGAAGAGCAATTTTTTTAAAAAAATAATTTAGGTGTTTTCACAAAATTATGAAAATATATAAATTCTAAATACTTCAACTTTGTAGTAGTCTCCTGGAAACAATCCAGACTTGTAATATTATACTATCCAAAAATTTTTCTCTGAGCTTTACTTTTCTTAATATAATCACAGATGTCATGGATTATCTCATTTGCTTCTTGATTTGAAAAGTTGTGGAATATTATTGAAATTAAGATATGGCAGAAGCAAGAGCAGTACCTAAATGCTCTTTAATAAACCATCAGGCAGATTATCTAAACTTGAGAATCGACTATTTTAGCAGCTTAGCATGATAGAAAAAGACACCAGTGTTGGAATCAAAAGACTAGTTGAGTCTGCTCTACTGCTGCTCAGAGGAAGACCTTGGATAAGTCTCTTAATTGCTTCAGTTTCTCTACACGTTTATAAATGAAAAGAAATATCTTTACTTACCTATCTACCTATGTTATCAGTTATTAAAATCAGTTTGAAGATCAAATGAGAAATGTAAATGAAAATATTTTCTACATTAAAATGGTATATTAATCACTAGTAGTAATCCCGATAACACCAAGATACCATATTTCATGACCAATATAACTTTGTTTGAAATAAAAGAACAAAGAATATCTTAGCATTTTTTCTACTTAGTTTCTTCTATAACTCTAAAATTTTTAGCAAACACTGTAGTCAAAGCAATCACTATAGTCAAAGAACTTCAATAATTAAGAAGATTGACATGAGTAAGTTGGCTATGCTACAAGCAAGTATGACTCACATAGAACTCTCTCTTTATGTACAGTGGTGGTCCTGATTATGTAACAGATTTTATACTTTCAAGTGAACAGACTATTAAAAGAAAGTGCAATGATTGGACATTGATGGAGAAATTCAAAATTAATGGAGAAATTAATATCCAAAAGTATGTCCAAATTTCAATAATGGCCTTTTGAGTCTGCGAATATGATCTTTATAATTTAATTTTTCATTTAAAATTTATAATCATTTTCATTAAATGAAATTTTTAATTAAGCATTTTGATTTCTATTATATGCAAAAAATTGACCTCAGCAAGAGAGAGAACATAAAAAATTTTTCTCTTTCTGATGTCTAGTAAAAAACATAGCTCCCTAAACAAAGGAATAAACCAAGTGATAGAGGAATGGCAATGACATTTATCATTGCAAAAGTCTACATTTAGAATGTTGAGGGCTTTGAATTTGTCAGTAAATCTCTATGGGAAAAAAGCAATTTCAGTATAGCACATCTAACATTTACAGCAAGTGAGTTGGTACAAAAGTTGTTCTATTGAGATCATTTTTTAAAAATCTATTGATTAATTCATGTATCCCTGGTAGAAATCATTTGCCTCGGTAAGCACATATCATTCTTACCCTTTATAAGTTTGACTAAATGGGCAGAAAGTTCAATCAGGTGTGTGTATATATTATAAACACATATATGTGTATATATATAATATAAAATATGTATTCATCCAACAAAGTTTAAAGCATGAAGTTGTTTCTATTTCATGACAGAAAAGGGTATCTCAGCAGAAATGGAAATATATGAAAATATCCAGACCACATATCTGTCCTGTTTTCTCCTATTTCATCCCTTCCCCAAGACACATACATACCTTAATTCAATTGAAGAAAAGAAGTTACTACATGATTTTTGGTTTTTATCTAGTTATACATATAACTTACATTAAATATTTTTAATTGACCTTTTAAACTTTTTTTAGTCATTAGGAACCATGAAAAATAGAACCTATACAAGGACTAAAAAAAAAAAATTAGAAATGGCAAAGTTCATGAAATTGCTCCTAGCTAACTTGAACAAAGAGTTTGTTTAAAACACTCATTCGGAATGCTGTTTGTACCTCATCACATACAAGCTTTATTTTAACATTTTATTAATGTAACACTCTTTGTAAGGTTCTGTTATGTAAATATTATGTAAATATTATAAGTATCAATAACAGTGAAAGAGAATCTGACTCAGTTATTCAATAAGCACCCACTAATATTCACAAATACTTTATTATCTTCAGTAAGAAAAGCAAAGCAAGTTAATTGCAAAATGATAAACACTTTCAATTTTCAACACACTTAGAATGCAGACCTAGTTTGGTACATTTGATTTACAAGTTTCATATACAATTACCAATATTCATAAAATATTGCCTTCTGAGCAATACAAGAAGTCCTTTTATCTGTGTACATACAATAAGAGGTAGCACTGCCAAACACTTAGTTGTATTGTTTTATATTCCAGATTAATAGCCTACATACTTGAGACAGATGTTAAATCCTCATTTACACTGGTATGCATTTAATGTCTATTTCCGGTGGAATGGGTTTTGCTCTGATCAATAAATGTATCAGCCTAGTTGTTCATCTTATTAGAGAGGTCAAAGCAGTGACAGAGGTACATCTATTTTCATGTCAAATAATGTTGGAGGTAATGAATCCTCTTCAAGTAGATAAACAACACTGCTGCAATTGTCCTTTGTTCTTCCACTAGAGAGCTGATCATGATTAAGCTTGAGGCACTTGGGGAATTGGAAGTGTTGACACATCCAACATTTTTTACTCTAAAACTTATTTTCATCTCTGCAGTATTTTCAATTCTTGAGTAGTGACCCAGTTGCATAATATACATCTAAGATGATGCTTGTTATATAATGTATTTGCATAATGGGAAATGTAACAGAAATATTGTTCCAAGATACAGCCAGTTAAAATTGTTTTCAGTTGCCTGCAAAACAATAAAACCTCTTTGCAAGCCTAAATATTATACTTATGCTAATAATTAATAAAAATGTCCACAATGCAAAAACACATATAAGGAATATTAACACACATACCTTGTTAATACTTGGTAAATGGAATCTTAATATTGTACTCTTAGGTGACTAAATGAGGGTAGCCACAAGTTTACAGGAAGCAGACAGCAAAGAGATGTTCAGACAAATTTTTAAAGTTTCTATAAGGAAGTTGAGTTGTTTTGAATGAAACAATATGAAGGTGATCTCTTGCTTGCTTGATGGATAGAGCAAGTTTCTGTGGATTAAGTTGTTGTAGTTCATCAAGCCTATTTCCTGTAACAGAATTGGAAGTGATGAATAGATTTAGTCACTCTTGTTTGTAGTCACTTGCTAAATTGCTAGCATTCATTTTATCCCCACTTTGGCATTGATTGACCATGTAGCCCTGTCACTTGAGGTAAGTCACTCGAGCCATATAGTCATGGGTGTCTAGTTTGGTAGAATATAAGACAACCACTCATTAACAGCTATCCTTAGAAATAGCATTTTTCAGGCCATAGGACAAAGTGAAATCTTGCCAATTAGCAGAATAATTGGCAACCAATGGTAGTGGGCAGGCTATCAGTGTCTAGGAGGACTACAGAGGAATAACTAATTGTCCAGAACTGTCCTCTTCATCTCTGACTTTGGAATTTTATGATCTAGTAAAATTTCAAAACTTTAGGCAAGCATATAATTATCAACTTACTTTTTCAACTTAAGATATAAATAAATATCAAACAGTTAATGCTAGAATTATTCCACAAATAGCATTTCAACCTCAAGATTGAGGAGAACATAACTAAAAATCAAAACATATTATGCAATAATTTTTCACTATAATTTTCTTATTTTTTTTTTCTTTACAGAAAACACGATCATTTACTGACCACAGATGATAAAAAGGCATTTGGGAAGCATCATTTTTGAGTACTAGTAAGGCCCTGCAATAAAGACACTGATGTTGGCCAGCCTCTGGAAACCAAGGAAAACAGACTAGAATGCAGTGTCCAGAGATCTGAAGCAGGACCAGAGCCTTGGTTTCAAGGCTGAGACTCACAGGCAGCCTCCCGTCCTGAGGGAAGTACTGTAGCCTTGGAGAAAATAGAAACTGGCCAGGTTACTGAGATCAGACTCAGAGTTGAAGGGCAACATATTGATACCCAGTCTCAAAGGCAAAGGAAAAGAGTCAGTAATAATTATGTAGCCCAGATAATAGTACTGGTAGAAGAATAAGAATGAAAGAGAAGCTTAACCTTGAGTCTCCTCAGTTAACCGAATTAGTAATAGTTTTAAAGTATAGAGAATAAAAGACTCTTAATTTTCACCACTAAGGCTATAGTTGAATCTTTACATAGTGGTCATATTCCCAGCAATGCAGAGGAGAGAGTTGTGGGGTTCTTGCCTCTCACTACTTCGATGAATGATGTGGAATGGTCCAACCCTACTCTTCATGAGAAGCCTTTCTGTAGTCACTTTATTTCTCTGGAAAGTTTAGTGAAATGTTTACATATAATTTTTCTGTCTGTGTAAAACAAAACAACTATACTTATAAGTCCTGAAAAGAAGTAAGTTTTCATTCCCACTCTAGGATGAAAACCATGTAGCATTAATAATATGGCAATTTATCTGCACATGAGTCTTCTTTCATTTGCTAAAAATCAGTCTCTGACTTGTAGTGGAGATAACCAATCATGTAGTTTGTAAAAAAAAGGCATATCTGGACTGTAATTTTCTATAAACATCTATATCTGTTAGTATAGGGTTTCATTTCTATCATTGTTCATTAAATCAAATAGTTACCATTAATTTTTTTCTGACATTCTCTTAACAATTTTTTAAATGTTCAAATTTTGTTGTAACATTCTTTAACTCATGTGTTGACAAAGTATAGCCCACAAGCCACATCTGGCCTACCACCTAATTTTGTATGAACTTCAACCTAAGAATGTTTTTTATACACAAATATTTTCAATCAATTTGATGGTAGGGGAACACTAACTCTGACCATCAACGAAACAAAATTTCCCCTCAGAACAATTTCATTCTCATCAATAAACTAATATTACAAAAAATTAAAGTATATTTTGAATTTTGTCAATAAAAATTGTGGAAATTAGTTTTCTCTCTAAGAAAAGCTATACAATACTCTCAGTTTTGCTTGCTTTCTACAGACAAAGACATATATTATCTAGCCTAACAGAAAAAATTTCAACCCCTTTTAGAAATCATTAAAGGAACTTTATTTTTGTGCATTATGTATCGATATAATAAAAGTAAATATTTTAAAAAAATTTAAATGTTTTCAAAAGTATAAAGAAGAAATCAAAACAAGTTGTATAGAAACAGCAAAGCTTTTTTCTCAAGTTAGGATCCATAATTCTTAGTTTTTAATTTTCACTAATAGGGACATGTAGAAAAGTATTCAGTGATGAAACAGTCATATAGAATGTTACAGAATTCCTAATAGATCAAAATTGTTAAAAGAGATATCTTGCCAAGAATTAAACTTGGAAAAATTATTGCTGCTTGTCTTCTGTTCTTAACTTATGTGCTTCTATATTGTATATTTATTTCTTAAAGTGACATAAATACATTTAGTGACATGAAGTATCATATTCTTGAGAACATATCAGCTAAAATAACTAGTAATCAAAAATACGTACAAACATTGATTTTTCTTCAAAAAGCAAGATCAAAACAAGATGACAAACCCATCTTTGAGCTAAAATTATAAAATTATAAATTAAATGACAAAACTGTGCTGTTATTCCTTTTTAAAAAATGATGGTATGTCATCACATGATAAGTAAACTATGTTAAGATGAAAATGTATAGATAAAATTTTTTGTCCTTGTAAACTAAAATTTTAAACAAAGATGGACAACTAGGTAGCTAGATGTCACCTTCTTTTATTACTTTGCCTAGCTATTTTGATGATCTCTTGTGTCTCCTTACCTGGTTTAATGAACTGCAAGGATCATAAAATAGTTAAATATAATAAGATGGTTAAAGCCAATGTTAACAGCTCACTGCCAGTACATGGCCTAACCTGAATTCTAATCCAACCCTGCCTGAGTCCTTAAAAATTGGAAAGAACAATTGATTATTGCTCAGTACTCTCCCACTAAAAGTCCTCATTTTAAAGTTGAAGAAGCTAAGACATAGGAAACAATATATTTTCTAAGATTCTATGTATTGTACTCCAACTGTGTACTGATCTAAAAAAATCTCCAAATATAGAAAATTGCTATATACTTTATACCTAGGAATCTTTATTTAAATTTTTATTCTATTGTATATCCTGACATAATGTTGCTATGGAGATATGACTAATTAGTGAATTAATAACAATCCCATTCCAATAAAGAATAACATTTTAATGTCGTGAAAGATTTATTTCAGTATTGCTACTGGACCTGATGAGAGAGCTGTGAGAAACAGTTCTCTTTCCTTTAAGCTCTTTCCTTAACATTCAACAGTCTTCTTAAGCTTTTTAATCAACACCCACAAATTTGACTACCAACTTTATAAAATAATAACTTTAATATTTATCCCTCTCTCATACTTGTCAATTCTTTAAAGAGGTCAGACTTATACATGTGACCTCTTAGTAAAAAAGAAAGAAAAAAGAAAAAAAAAAGAAAAGAAAAAAGAAAAAAAACTTTTAAATGATGTAAAGGTAAAACTCAACATATCCTAAATGTAGCTTTTCCCACCACTAATATCCATATCCAAACCTACCCTGGAAGTTTACACTTCCCCTTCACATTTTATCTTATACTTCTAAAATATTCACCCAGATTACCCCCAAGTTTTTATCCCATGAAAATCATTTTATTTTATAGTTTCAACATTTTAATATTACAATAATTTCCTGGCCTCTACACACTGGAATTTATTCTCTATACTATATTTAGAACACACACATACACACAATCTGACTAGGACATTTGCCTGTTTAAAATTCTTTCAAATAGATGAGTGAAGTATAAAGTTTAAATTTCTAAGCATAGTAAGTTCTTCGCACTCTGTCTACCTTCTCTAATCAGTTTCCCTTTCCATGTACCCTAATCTTTAGGCACATGTTTGCTCTTCATATCCAAAGTTAGTTGTTACTTTATGTTACCGTCCTTTTGTCACTTAAAAGTCCTTCTTAACTCACCTTTTCCCCTTACACATTCTTTCCATTCTAGACTCTTCACTGTATAGTATTTCTGTCCTCCCCCCATTCAAAGTTAGTACCTCTTCCTCTGTGATTTACTAACGCTTATAGCATGCATAGAGTATTTTATTGCAAATTTTATCTTTGCATGTTCCTACTAGACTGTGCATAGCTAGATGAAAAAGTCTGAGTGTGATATTTATCTTTTTCTCAACATGTAACACAAAAGTAGTTACTTAGCAGTAGCTCATATATATTAGAGACTGATAAATATGAATAAAAGCATGAATAAAAACTATCCTATTTTTTTGACAGCAAATCACATCTTGAATTCTAATCATAGCATTAAGTTCTTTCATAGAACAGTCCTAACCTACTCTAGAGACTTGTTCTTGCTTTGACAAATGTTCACTAAAGTTATACCATGAACAAACTATGTAAACAATGAATTTATATGGGTATGATATGTGTCTAACTAGCTTATAATTATGCTTGGAAATTTCAATAATAAAAATAGTTATGTATAATAATTATAATTACATAAATATATAAAATTATATATTGTTATAAATAATAAATATATTGTAATAGGATAATATATTACAAATTATGAATGATAATGTATAATTACATAGCTTTTATTATTGAAATCTTTGTTATTGAACTAAAATATATATAAGAAATAATCTTTTAAAAATATTTTTTGCATTTGTAAACACCTTTACAGTTATATTCTTTTATATAAATTAACTTGATTTTTTTTTTAAACCTTGTATTTGGCAAGTACTATCCCCATTTTGCAGAAAATAAAATTGAGCTTTAAATTGCTGAAATAATTTTTTCAAGGTCACAAAATTAAGAAATAAATAAAGATAGAACATATGAATTCCGTTTTCCAGTAGTTTTTTTTTTCCTACCAATTCACATTCATAGAAAAAGAAATTGGGGAAAGTACACAACAGTATAACTTTAATTTGCCACCTCCTACTTATAAATGTGTATGAGGAAATATGAAAATAGATTCATTGCAGTTGTGTGTTTAGCTACTGGAGAGTTCCGGTACTGAAAATTTGAAGGAGATGACAAAGGTAATTATGTTGCTTATACAACAGTCGTTTCATTTAAAATCCTTCCTGAAGTTAGCGCTACTGAAATTTTTCCACTCAGCAACCTCTTGTGACTGTTTATCCCTTGAGCTGTCAAAATTATATCCTAATGTGAGGAGAAATTTTTTATCTTAAATTTTATCTAAAAATAAAGGCAGCGACCCAAATTCACCCTATTCCTAGTAGTTCAAGATGAATATGCATCTCTCTAACATTCCAGCAAAGCAAGGGTGGTGGTCTTTCCTGGCAAACTGACAGTTGCTCAACTAAGGAAGGAAGGGGGGAAAAGCATAGCTAAATCTCTGATTGGTGGCTTTTAAGCAGACAGTGTTCTTCCACTGAGTTTAACCTCCCAAGCAGAAGACACCTCCTTAAGTAGAAAGGCTCTCTTTCATAATATCTACCTCTGTCAGAGGAAAACACACTGACAAGCAGTTTTCTTTTTACATAAAGTCTATAATATTTGAATTTGCAAATGATACTCAGAACATTTGGACTTCTCATTAAAATAGTTTTAAATTTTCTGGGCAATATAAACTTACATGAAACGGTCATGCAATTTTTTACTTCAACCTCATTCTAGAAATGACATCTACTTGATGATGGAAGAATCAGACCCATTATCTTGGAATTTATCAATTGCAATTCACTTGATCTGTTTATTCATTCTTGAAACAAAATTATGTATATTGTGTGCCAGTTATTAGGATGTGCACAAATGTCTAAGGAAAAATGAGTAATAGGATGAATAGGTCAGAGAACTTTCTGGAAGAACCAGTGCTAATCACTAAAAATAAAAGACAGAAAATTGGTCTAAGCAGAAGAACTTCTATATGATTAGAACTAAAGGCAAGAGAGTTCTTGACACATCTACCAGAGATAAGTGAAAATGAGCAGCGATGAAGAAAACTGATTCCAGACTTTGTATAGAGGTAGAATTGATAGGATTCAGTGATTAAATGTTGGGAATAAATCAGAAAATGTGATGTTTAGTTTTCTGACTTGGGTGATTGGCTGAATAATGATGTTGTATCCTGCATGGAAAAATACAAAAGGAAGGGAAGAAGCAGGGGAGAGTGAGGAAAAAGAAGTAGCAGACTTGGAGGGAAAGGAGCTAAGTTAGAAATACCTGTGAAATATGTAATGGAGATATCAAGAAAGCAGTAAGACAGATATGTCCAGAAAGATATGTAGACTGGAATTGTAGTTTAACAATTTTTAGCATAGAAATCTTAGGTAGAATTTCTCATTTTGAATCCTTTTATTTTTTAAAAAAACTTGTTACTAATATGTTTATAGTTTTAAAAGTCAAAGATTTTACAAAGTTTTATGCTAAACAGCAGTGTCCTGCTCCATTTCTACCTATTGTCTCAGTTCCACTCCCAGAAACAAACTTTTAATTCTATAGCTTTTTTTCTCCTATTTGCTTCCATATTCTAAATGACATTCTCTATAACCATTTCTTGATTTTTATTTTCCGTTTTAGGTATTATATATTCACTTTCTATTAGGAAGTAGGGATATTCCTCTTTTACACTCTCCTTGACCATCTAAATAGAGTTATGTTACAGTTTTTGTTAGAAAAATAACCATTTTTTAACTATGTGAACATATCATTCATAGGTAAGCCATGTAATGTGCTATGACTCCTTTCTTGTTCAACTCTTTTTTTCTCCATGGCATTAATTACCGCCGATTGTTTTATTTGCTAAGTTTTTTCTATGTGTATCAATGAATCATCTCAGATACTTGCCAGAAGAGTAAATATTCTCTTGATATTTTCAACCACTTCAGGGAAATCTGTGAATTTACTGTTTTTCTTATTGATATCACTGCGGGAATCTTCTTTCTGTTGCAATATGAATTCTTTAATGTCTGGCCTGCTGCAGCCATCAAACTGGGGACTTCACTAAAGCATCATCCCTGAAAATAATGCTTTTCTAACCCTTATTTCAAGCCCCCTCTCATGGATTGAATTGTGTTTCCCCAAAATTCATATTTTGAAGCCCTAACCTCCAGTACTTTAGAGTGTGACTATATTTAGAGAGAGGGCCTTTAAAGATGTAATTAAAATGGTTGTAAAAGTGTGCTCTAATTCAATTTGACTGACATTCTCATAAGAAGAGGAGATTATGACATATAGAGACATACCAGAATCACCCATGCACAGAGAGACAACCATGTGAAGAGGCAGTAAGAGGCTATTGATCTTCAAGCCAAGAAGAAAGACCTCAGAGGAAATAAATTCTGTCTGCACCTCAGACTTATAGCCTCTAGAACTGTGAGAAAATAAATTTCTCTTGTTTAAGCCACCTAGTCTAAAGCATTTGGTAGGATAGCCCTAATAAACTAATTGAATCACATATGTTATTCTTGCTTCCTTGTCTCCTCACTCCACTATTTTCTTTTAGATAAAATATATTCTCTAGTTAAACTTTACATTTGTATGATAATTTTTCTGGATATAGAATTATAGATTGATTATTCCTTGTCATCCTATTTATCCTCTCTCCTATTGTGAATATTATATAATCTATGTCTATTTTTCAGTAGTTACCTACATAAAAAACTTTTCAGGATAATCTAAGAGTTGATTCCTGTTTTACCTGCCAAAGTAAAGCACATAATTCCATTCACATGTCATTGGCTACAGAAAGCTACATGGCCACTGCCTAATTCATGATATCATAGAGGTAAATTCTATGTGCTTAGAGGAGAATTAAAAATAACTGGTGAACAGCATTAATAAAAATTATAAAAAGCAATATAAAGAAAGCAGTTAAAAAATAGAGTAACAAGAATTTTGTGTTGAGGTGAATAAAAACTGATGAAAATTTGTCTTTGACTAAATAGATTTCCAATGAAATGTTAATTTAAAAATATTCAAGCAGGAATAATAAACTTAAAGATTCTCTTCTTTACCTAATTTATTCATTTTGGATGATAGTGAATTAAAATCTGAACTTTTTTTGTAAGAAACACAATAGAATATTTTCAACCCATATTAACAACATATTTTGAATAAGGAAACAGACCTTGCAATGATGGCCTTACCTATGTACCATATACAATCTAGGCCAGATTTAAACACTGAGGAAATCTATTCTAGTTCATACACATTACATAATGATAACCAAAAATATGACATCAAGAACTTCTACATTTGATCATTGAATAGAAGATATCCGAAGATACAGAAACAACAAAGAATTGTTTAAATACATCACAAAGGGGGTGGTGATATAGAGATTGTTCTTAACACATATATTTTGGGGATTTGTTTATTAGCATATTTAATTACAGACCTAGGGAAACTTATTCACACTCAAAGAGTCCTAAAGACAAATACTATCAATGTAACTATAACCTAATTATCAAACATCAAGTATCAGAGTCATTTCCCTGATGATACTTATGTCCCAATTGTGATGTAACTGGAAGTGGCCCAAGAACTATATCTTGCTATATATCATTCTTCTGACCCCAAATCCTCCAATGCTCTTCTAGTGTCCACTTCTGTCTCTATCTTATTCTCATCCCTATAAGAAGTTTGTGCTTCTTGGAGGATGACTGATTTGATGTGTCAGGGCAGAAACAATATGGATAGTACTGACCATCCCCTTGCAGACAATATGAAAATTTCAGGGGCAATACTAAAAAAGAATAAATAATCAACTGGTCAAATTTAACAATTTGACCAATAAAACAGTGCTAAAAATGATAATGTTGATTATAATGGAGATGAAGATGACAACTGGAACATAGTAAATCTATGAAGTATACAGATATAACATTGAAAAGAGAAAAATTAAAGTATGTGGAAAGATAATAATCAAAGGTGAATATAATAGGATATGACTATTTCTTTTATTCACTTTAATATGCAGTGAAATGGAGTGTTCATTTTTACAGCTATATTGTTTTTACATCTAAGTTTTAGAAGTTTAAATAAACATGTTTTAAGACGTGATTCCATAGTGTAGCGGTTAGCTTGTCTGCTTTACATGCAGAAGGTCCTCGGTTCACGCCCCAGTGAAATCATAGTCCATGGTCTACAGTCATGCCATCCTGAACAAGCCTGATGTCTGATCTCACAAGCTAAGAAGGGTCTGGCCTGGTTAGTACGTGGATGGGAGACCACATAGGAAGACCAGGTGCTGTAGGCATAAATAATAAAAAATAATTTTAAAATAATAAATAAACATGTTTTATCTTTTTAATATAAGAATAGGAAAAAAATAGTAAACCACATAGTTGTGGGTAATATAGATACTACATGGAGAACAGTAAGGACTAAACTACAGTAGTCATAAAAAAAAATTACCAGATTTTAAGAGAGTGAACTAAGTGATCATGAATATTGTTTATTAATGAATAGTTTATAGTTTGGTAATAATGGTCCTTACTATGTTCCAGTGCTTTATATACACTGACTTAAACTTTCTAATAGCTCTGAATGTTAGATGTTAACATCATTCACGTTTTACAGATGGAAAATGAGACACAGAGGTTGTATAATTGGTCACAGTTATACAATTAACAGGGTACAAAGCTGCAATTTAACTCAAGGTAGCTTGGCCCTAGGGCCAGTGCACTTAACCTCTATACTAACAAACATTTCACAGAGATCCTTTGAGTATAATTACTCAGTCTCCTTCCTAAGTCTCAGAAGGCAAAACCTTTGTTGCTCCTATGAACTAAAATTATTTTAAGGAGCTTTAATTACATGCCACACATGGCCAAATATGAATTTTAAAATGATATTGTAGGGAAGATCACTGGCTCAAAATTATAAAACCTATAAAGATGGACTTAAATGTGGACTTAAAAAAAATCCACATTGATGAACCAAAAAATGTAGCTATTGAAAGAAAATTCAGTATGATGGCCAGTGCCTTGATTTGAAATCTCTTTGAAGAAGCAACCAAGAATCAATTGATCCTTTTTTTTATAGTCATGTTGAGATATAATTCATATAATATAATTTACCCATTTAAAGTGTTTGATTCAATGAGCTTTAGTATATTCAGAGTTATTCAGCCATCACCATAATCTAATTTTTGACACTTCAAAAAAATTTTAACCACTAGAATTGATTGATCTTTTACCCAATACTTATAAACTCAGTGCATCTGGGAAGGTATTATTTGGGAGATGAGGCTTGTAAGCATGACTGCACTCCTCAGAAGAATCAAAATGATATCACTGAATCCCTAAGAGTTTGCCATTCTTATTTTGGTAATGATGTAAGAAATACATAGGATGCATTTGAAATCTTGCTTCCTGGCATATATCATCAGTTTAGCTCAAATAAACTCTTAAAACTTCTCTACAAGTTTAGACATTTTTTCATGTCAACATTGACTTGGTGTAGTAAGCAGGATTCTGAAGAAGCCCACCCAGGACCACTCTGTGGACCCAGACCCAGAACTAGGTACAAGCAAGAGCCCATGTGCCCCACCAGCTCCCTGATTTGCATCAGATGAACTGGGGTGAGTTTCTCTTGGAATTTTGGGTCTCCTTGCTTTAAGTAGCAGGTCATCATTTTATTTGAGCTATCCTTAGAAAATCCTCAGGTAGACAAGGGTTGAAAAAACCCAGGAAAAGGAAAAAAAAAGGGGGGGGGTTGCTGCTTTTAATTTTGGCTTTTTAATCAGATTGCTTACTTAGAGTCTAAACAAAATCTTTTCTGGTTACAAGAGAGACTGAACTCCCTCTAGCTCTAAAAGAGAAAGGACACTTGCTTCCCCAACTCAAATAGCCAGTGGAATGACAATAGTTGTTCAGATCCCAAATCCCAAGTGGCAGAGATGGGTGCCTCCAGGTGTCCTGTGAGGTAATTCAGCTGATCCCAGAGAAGCCAGCAGGAGCCCTGGAGAAAAGGGCAGTCAGTGCCTGGAACGGGTTCATCCAAGAGAGGAGCCCATGCCTTGAAAAGTGTCATGATTCAGGAGGTGTCTGGTGAGCTCTCCCTGGTTCTTACTTGGCTATTCTTAGGTGACTAAGAATCTTTATAAGGTTGCCTGAGGAATAATTTTCTCTAGGACATAAACTGGTCCTATAGGAATGTCCACTGCATTTGACTCATCTGGAGATGTGCACTTAAGGGCTGTTTTTTCCTAGACATTTGTTCAGATTCTACAGATCTCAAAATTAACATGGGAAGTTGTGCCTCATGCCTCTAAGGCCAGCAAGCCCCATGACAGTCTACTTCCCATTAATAATACAAAGATGATCATGATGAGGATCCTTTGATATTTCTAAATTAATTTTTTTGTGCATAATTAGAAATATATATATATATATATATATATATATATATATATATATATATATATATATAATTGGCAGAAAGAATGGGGAACAAAAAAACTATTAAAGCTCAGAACTTAAAACAGCCTTCTCCCCAAAGCTAAAATAGAACCATATACAAGGATTGAGATAAATGGATCAACCTATTATGTTGTTTAGGTATCACCCCAATTCTTTGAGGTATTAAAAATGGCTATTTTTATTTTAAAAGGGGGAAAGTCATTTGGACCTTGACTAGTCAAGAACAGATATAAATTATAAATGGCTTCAGGGAAAAAATTGGATCCAATTGTTCTTTTATGAAACAGTTTTTCTCATGGCTAAAAGGTCTCTATGTCTGTCTACATGTGTGTCTACATATATGTATATTGTAAACATGAGATAATTTTCTACCTCTAGATGGTATTGTTAAAATTAGTTTAAAAGCAAGTACTCGTAAGAATTGGGTACTCTATAATTCTCAGAGATATAGAAGCTACCTCAAATGCTTTTCATTTGATCTGAGATTAATCCTTAGTAAATAAAAGCTAGCTTAAGTTTTTTGGTTTATGTAAAACAGACATGTCTTCATTTTGTCTGGGTTTTACAAAAAGTCCATGTTAATAATTGACTTTTACGGCTATGAAAAATGTTTGTAGAGGTTATAAAATGTTTGAACTAAAGAATGCTAACTGATTATTTATTACTTTTCATTAGACATTGAGGTTTTAGAGGTTATGTGGTGACAGAAAGAAATCCAACTATGGGAGGTGAACACACAGTGTAAATATATATATGCCTTACTGTTAAACTGCACAGCTGAAATTTATTGGATTTCATTAATTAATGTCCCCATAAAAATTTATTTATTTATTTATTTTTAAGTAAAAAAATAAGTAAATAAAAAATAAAATGTAATTCAATTATATGCCTATTATAGCTCAATAAAACTGAAAAAAAAATAAAATAAATGTTTTCATTTAAAAAAAAATTCTCAGTATGTATGGGAAAACTAGGGTATATGGTATTTGTAAACAATGGGTGTAGTTTAAATGAATAGTTGAGGCTATGGGAAACCTAAGATGGCTTCTTGGTTTTTTCCTGTTCCTTGGCTCTCCATTTTTTGTTTTGTGTATTCTTTTATGTATTGTAGTGCATTTAAGCTGAAGTTAGATGAAAGAACTTACTTAGGAGCTAACATTATTAAAAGAAGACAACTTGCACTGTTGCCATGGTTTGATAAGATCATTTCAAGAAAATGTCAAATTGGAAATTACTTTCTTTCACAGCGAGTTCCAAGGAGACAGAGACTTTAGACATTGTTTAAAGACACTCTCCAACCTCATTGGAAGGGACCTTATCAGGTGCCTAACTGTTAATAGACATTAACCCCTATCTATGGACATCAAGGACTCCTTGAGGATGAGAAACTGAAAATAGAGGTAGACAGCTGTTCTAAGAGATTAACAAGGCTTCTATATCTATGGATTGATACTGAACTCAGAATTCATTTTGTTTGATTGGTTTAACCTATTTGCTAATGATATTATCATTATGTTACTATTGGGGGCCAGCTAAATCCATTGTTGCCCCGGTGGCACTGAGGGGACCTTGGTTCTTTCTGTGGACTTAGCAAAGAATTACAGATCAGCAAAATTTAGGAAAAGTAGGATTTATTAAAATATGTTTCAAGAGAGAAACAGGCTATGCTAGAGGTGGCCATAGCCCTACAGAATTTAGGAATGTACTTTATATTGGCCCTAGATAAGTGGTTTTGGGGATGTGGGGGGACTAGATGATTGGTATGTGAGATCATTTTGATTCATAACTGACTGTTGTATAACACTTTGTCTACTGCATATGCAGGTACCCAGAATTCAGTCTGTTATAATTAGAGTCATGAACTTTCAGGTTATGTATGACATTATAATGATGGTATAATGAGACTCAGGTCAAGCAAGGACAGTATGTACTAACTGTGCAGGCATTTGTGGCCAGCCTATACCAGTAGCTATTTTGTGTTTTTCATTTCCTCGTATTTTAGGATACAAGAATATTCTTAACTGCAAAAATGGATGTTTCTGGGAGGTCTTAAGAGTGGTTCCTGCCTGAAAATAATAGTTTTTCTTTGGATTTCTCTGTATAATTTAACTGTTTATAATTACTGAATATATATAAGATAACTGTTAATGCTCTTTTCATGGCTTATGTAAATATTATTCTAGATGCCAAATACAGAAAAATAAGACAGAAAGCAAAATTCAGATTATGATCATTCACAGGTTAGATATGATTCAGACTGTTTTTTGCACAATAAACTGTCTTCCATTTACCTGCCCTTCCCTTTTTGGGAAAAATGCAGCCCCAGTTCAGATCCCTTGGTTATAATGTTGCCCCATCCTGAATGGTCAACAAGATGACATCAATAATGAGACTTTCTAAGAATGAGCCTTCCTAGTGCTATGAGACCAACCTTTCTATCAAAAGATTGGTCATCAATGCATCCTTCAAATTGATTTATGACCAAAAGAGGAAACTGTGAATAAAAATTTTTTAAAAATTTAGAAAAAGAGGTCTATGGAAAGTAACCTCACAGGGTGATCTGATCATAAATTCCTAACTGGGCAGGTCAGAGTGGATAGTCATACCCCCGGCAAATAACTTCTTTAGTAAAAGGTTTATCTTTGCCTTTAGCAAGCCCTATCTATTATTTCTGTGCATTTAGGTTAACAGACCTTTGAAATAAGCCCTGTCACCCTCAGGAAGGCATATAATCTTATTAACTATCCTATAAGTCATTGCCTCCTTGCTTTTTCACACACCCCATGTAATCTTCCTTTCATTATTTCCTTAATTTAAAATACATAAAAGAAGTTGCAAAAAACTGTTGTTCTCTAAAGCTTTTGAGATTTTGTTCCCTGGTATATATTGTCAGTTTGGCTCATATAAACTCCTATAAAAAATTAAAAAAAAAAAAAAAAATATATATATATATATATATATATATACACACACACACACACACACACACACACACACACACACATATATACACATATCAAATCTGGTAAAGAAAAATAGAAGAAATATATTAAGCTCATGGTGTTGAGATATATATATATATATATATATATAAACTTAATAATGATCTTTGCAGTAATATTTGTATACTGTTATTTAAGGGGTTTGAAGAATTAACTATAGAAACATATAATTGTTTAAGGAATATAATCAAGTTTATAATAAATGCTTAGATGCTCAAGAAAAATTTTTTTTAATTTTATTTGAGTTGAATAATTCATTTCACATTTAAACTGTACAAATAATCCTGGGTACTTTTTTCCACATACATTAAAGCTCCTCTGAACCCATGTAATCTTATGATTACATGTGGTATTAACTTACCAGTAAGGTATCATTTTATAAAGTATATCTGGACTACCTGTTTTTAGTTCCCCTTATTCAGATCCCTTAAGAACTGGATCTCTTAAGGTGAGACATCTCCTTCCACATGCTCGTGGTGTGCACCCAGGGCCTGGTGCACCCGGGGGACCTGGTACACCTGAGATATGGTCCTTGGCTCCACTGGGGATGCGATGCCCAGATCTTCTGCATGTAAATCAGATGTGCTAACCACTACACTGTGGAGCCACCCCTTATTATGTGATTTTTAACACTGTAAACTCTTTCTTCTGTCTTGTCCATCAAGAATTAGAAAGAGTTTATGTAATACTGGGTTTTTAATGGGAAAATAGTAGGTTCTTGGCATATGTTGATTTTATTTTATTATTTTTATTTATTTATTTTACTATTTTGTGTGGAATATGTTTCAGGTTATTCTAAGTGCTTTACAAACGTTGATTTATTTAATCTTCCAAACAACCCAATAAGGCAGACATTATCATTGTCTCCATTTTACAAGTGAGA
Organism: Eidolon dupreanum; assembly: GCA_028627145.1. Taxonomy (NCBI): domain Eukaryota; kingdom Metazoa; phylum Chordata; class Mammalia; order Chiroptera; family Pteropodidae; genus Eidolon; species Eidolon dupreanum. The sequence continues at coordinate 33,774,618 of CM053514.1, forward strand.
GAGCTAGAGTACAGAGAAATTAAGAAAATGAAAGTCTGCACTGAAGCTAGATTCTCATAGAAGGTATTGGAATTTAATTGGTGAAACAATCTCCTAAGTAGAAATGGCACGGTCAGACCAGTTCTAAGGAGCCACATTTACAAGGGCATTATCCCTTAAGAGAATGTCTCTAGTATAACAGTGAACATTCTGTGATCTCCCAAAGTCACAAAGCTAGTATGTGACAGAGATGGCAATTGAACCCAGCCAGTCAATCTCCAGAGTCCATGCTCTTAATGTCACATGGAGAGGGTACCCCTCTTCCCAGAACTCATTGAATTCTATGATGCTTTCAGCTCAAATTTATTGGCCCCCAAGTCTCATTGCCCAGTGTCCCAGATGCCTCTTTACTTGTAGTCTGTTCCATGTCCAAGCCTGTGTATGATTTTTTTTCCCTTTTGTGTAGCCATATAACCAGTTTAGGCTCAATAAATACTGGATGATAGTGAAAGGGATTAATATTACACTAGAGTGGAAAATACTGTTGCAATTAAAATCTGCAGAAAATTTGTGATGAGTCTACTTTCAACACTAGCACTCTACCAGTGACCAGTCACATAGTACTAAGGGTTGTACAAATCTGGGAAATAAAACTAAAAATAAAACATATCTGATCCCTTTGTACCAAATTATACTCACTGGGGTCTGATGAAATTTTTTGAATCAGAATTTAAAAAATGAATTTTCAAATAAGCATTTCTTTTTATAATACTCAATATGTAATAATTTATTTTAAACTAGTGCTTTTTGACTAACCTTGGTTATAAAATTTTGTGCTGGTGCTAGATTATCACATAGGTTATTGGGATTTAATTGGTGAAATAATCCCTTGAGTGTAAATAATACAGTTAGATCAAGACTAAGGCACCATACTTATGAAGGAGTTGTTTAAAAGGAAGCTTACTCTAGTTTACCAGGGCTAATATTTTATAAAGATTAAGCTGATGCATTCTAATTTCCCTCATTAAGTAAAGAACCATTTGTGGTTTCCCATCTCTAAAGCTGTATCTTGAGGATTAATTATCATTCCAGAACAAAATGGTAGATTTGGAAGGGGTATAAAATGTGTCCCCTTTTTCAAGATAATAGTTTCAAGGTTTGGTTTTGTGGGAGGTAATTTGCTAAATAAACTGGAAGACCCAGCACAGAGATTTCTTCCACGGTGTTTAATCAATACAAAGCTTGTTATAGAAGGAAATATTTGAAGGAAAGAAGAAAGTCTGTCTTTTCTGGTCCTAGAAAGTTATAAAAGGAGGAAGGAAAAAAGATTACCACAGTAAAGAAGGAAGTTGTAGATTTGTTTATTCATTAATTAGATTTCAACAGGGGGTAGATCACCAGATAAGTGAAACACAAAGGCAAGGGGATTTTGCTACCTTCTTGGGTCTCCAAAACATAATTTTAGATATTAATTTTACTTGAAGCAGTATGGAGCAGAGAAAGGTTATGAGAAATGGCAGTTTTTAATGACTTAGATAAGGTTAGCACTTCTTCCTGAGAACTTCCTGCATACAACCTCTGCCTATGAGGCTTGAACAGACAACAAAGAGCCTATTCTGCAGATGTGAGATGACTGTACTTTCAAAGATCAAGACCTTGCTGAAGAAGCATGATTCTTTCAAGGAAGCCCAAGCTCTTTATCAAGATCCCACAGATCATTGTCATTTTCCCAAAACCAATTAGCTGCATTTTTATAACACACAGTGCAAAGGCCTTCTCTGACTACTATTTAAAATTATCAGCAACTCTCAGCTCCCATTTCACTTGCAACAGCGGTACACTACTCAAGGTAACTCCACTAGTGGCAGCTGAGATGCTGAGAATCTGTTCAGTACTCCTGGCTGAGTCACAGGGCAGGGGAGTTAAAATTGGAGTAAAAGCCTTGTTGAGACTTTGTTCTCAACCGAAAGGCCACCTAGTCCTTCAGTACAAGTGGCACAAAAATAGACCAGCCCTCACAGGGATTATAATTAGAGCCTCAAATTACTTCTGCAATTTTTCATATGCAATCTTACATTCAATCCAAAATAATCATGCATTTGAGGAGGTGGAACTTGACAGAAAACCAAGAGAAAAAATATAAAAAGAAGCAAACCCCTTCCCTATAAGCACGCCTCCAATCACCTTCTCTTGCTTTATTTCTCTTTTCACCCTTTAATATACTATATAATTATGTATTTATTTTGTTTATGGTCTGTCTTACTCACTAGAATGTAAAGACATAAATTTGTTTCTGTTTTATTCAACATTGCCTGACACATAAGTGCTCAAACATTTTGTTGAATAAAAAAGTAGTTAAATTAATTTGCATACCAAATAACTGCTGTGACATTTTAGAGATACAAACTATGACTTCAGGCTGGTTGATAAAAGAAAAACTTTATGAAGGATATTGATGAAAGGAAAGTATCTTAGGTGAAAACATGAAAAAAAAAGAGGAGGAGAAGGTATAGATGAGAAAGAACAAATATGTAAAATTTAGGTCACAGGGAGAGTGAATTTGTTTATCTCTAATGTATGTTAGTGTAGGAAAAATTAAAAACTGATGATACACATTAGGAAAAATGAAAAACAGTAGAGAGTGAAGAATTATGAATTCCAAATAAATGTTATAACGTTTTACCCAGCATCATAATTGTCATTAATATTAATAAATTTGAGAAATAACGATAACAATATAATGATAATATATGAGTTTCTAAATATTTTTGTGAGTTTAACTGAACCCAAGTCAGCAATATTATGTATTATTTTTTAAAGAGAATTAAACTATATTGATGAGGTTATGAGACAGTAATTAAATGAGTTACAGAATGTCTCATACTTGAATCAATTAAACCTATACTAAATTTGATTTTGATTTCTTATCTAAGAAAGAATTTGAATACTTAAATGGTTTAGAAATGTCAAAATCAGAGACAAAATTTTAAAAAGGAAATACTTTTTTAAAAGTTTATATGATCATCAGATTTGTATGGAAGCACAAAAGACCCCAAATTGCCAAAGCCATCCTGAGGAAAAAAAACGAGGCTGGAGGCATCATTCGACCCAACCGCAAACTATACTACAAAGCAACAGTAATCAAAACAGCATGGTATTGGCAGGAAAACAAACACACAGACCAGTGGAACAGAAGCAAGAGTCCAGAAGTAAACCCATAATTATATGGGCAAATCATTTTTGACAAAGAAGCCAAAAACACACAGTGAAGAAAAGAAAGCCTCTTCAATAAATGGTGCTGGGAAAACTGCAAAAGAATGAAACTAGACTGTTGTCTATTACTACACACCAAAATTAACTCAGAATGGATTAAGGACCTGAATATAAGACCTGAAACAATAAAATGCATAGAAGAAAACATAAGAACTAAACTCAAGGACCTTGGGCTTAAAGAGGATTTTATGAATTTGATCTCAAAGTCAAGACACTTCCTCCCAGAAGACATACAGATGGCCAACAAATATATGATAAGATGCTCAACATCACTAGCTATTAGGGAAATGCAAATCAAACCACAGTGAGATACCATATCATACCTGCTAGAATGACTATAATTAACAGGACAAGAAATAACAAATGTTGGAGAGGATGTGGAGAAATGGGAACCCTTATACACTGCTTGGTGGGACTGCAAATTGGTACAGTCACCATGGAAAACAGTATGGAAGTTCCTCAAAAATATAACAATTGATCCAGCATATGATCCAGCAATCCCTCTTCTGGGTATTTACCCAAACACTTGAAAACGCATATCCAAAAAGATGTTTGCACACCGATGTTCATAGCGGCATTATTCACAGTGGCCAGGACATGGAAGCAACCAAAGTGCCCTACAATAGACGATTGGCTAAAGAAGCTGTGGTATATATATATACAATGGAATATTACTCAGCCATAAGAAGAGATGAAATACTGCCATTTGTGACAACATGGATGGAACTTGAGATAATCATGCTAAGTGAAATAAGCCAGACAGAAAAAGTGGAAAATCATATGCTATCTCTTATATGTGGGATATAAACCTAAAAGCAACAAATGTGCAGGACAAACAAACTGAGACTCATGGACATGGACTATAGACTAGTGGTTACTAGTGGGGTGGAAAAGGATGGGGTAGATAAACAGGGTAAAGGGTGTCAAATATAGGGTTTAGGGAGAGGGTGAAGTGAGTAAAGGGAATCAAATATATGGGAGCTGAAGGAAACTGGACTTTGGGTGGTGAACACACAATAGCATATACAGATTTCAAATTATAATGTACATCTGAAAATTATATGATTGTATTAACCAATGTTATTCCAATAAACTTAATTTTAAAAAGTTTATTTGAGGAAGGAGATTTTTTTAATGTATGGAATGTTAGTTGTGAATAATACTATTAATGTACAAATTATAAATATTTAAGATTACTGAGTAAAGTTGTAGAATCAGCCATTATATTTTAGGGCAAGGATTAACCATAAATGGATTTTTTGCTTTCCTATCTCAGTCCTAATTCTTAGATTCTGTTATATATATATATATATATATATATATATATATATATATATATATAGTCATTTATTTACATGCTGTTTTCTAGCAGAGAACATCTTATAATATTCTCATTAAATGAAGATTAAAAATTCCATAGAACAGACAGCGACTACATGTATTTTAGTTGCCTCTTTTTAAATTTTTTCTTAAAGATTTTAAGGGTAGAAATTAAAACATCCCTCCCCCTCCTCATTTTTAGAAATAGAGAATATTTCAAGAAGAGTCCAGAAGGACCAGTGGCTGGGAAATTGAGGGCATGAGGGGGACTTTTCACTGTAAATTTTAAAAAAGTGTTCTAAATCTTAACCATGTTCATATATTTTAAAACACTTAAAAATATGCAAAAGAAATGACACATAGAGATCACAAAATAGATTGTTGTAAAAATGAAAAAAGATTTGGCTGCTGATCTTTTTTCTGCTCTTTACCCAAAGGGAATTTGCCCACACAAATAAATTATGTCTTTAAAATATTTAAAACAATTTTCCCAGAAATACAGAGAGCTGAGATTTAACTAGTATCATAAAATCTCAGGCTTAACTTGATTCAATTTGTGAGCTTAACTATCAACATAGCTGAAATTTTGATTCCTCCTTGTCTAAAATCAACTATAATAGTCTCAAACACAAGGCTGCATAGATCAAACAAGGAGGTTAAAGAACAGTCCTAAAAAGTTCTAGTTCTATCAGCTTTCAGGTCCAGTTCAAATAGTTTTACAAAGCTATATGAAATTTCCACCTCTTCGAAATTCAGTGTAGGCATGCCATAGTCATTTCTCAGATGGAAACATTTTTCACTCATCTGTTTTGAGCAACTCCCACTGGTCCTCACTACCTAATGCTGTCTGAAGAATTTAGGACTCAGCTTGCATCCAGGCCTGAAGCTGAGATTTTCCGTATTTTTTATAATCTAATATGTCATGGGTGCTCATTGGTTGCTGAATCATGGTCAAATTAATAAAACATGAACTGTTCAAACTACAATAAAAGTTTCCTGGGGTATTGTTGAAGTGTAACAAGAAAAGTATATCAGGGATTACACTTTGAAAGCTAATTGGGTTTTAATGACAAATCTCATATGGATTTGGATACCCTTAAAATTGCAAGGAAAGCAGAATATATACCAAATCACTTTTACAAATCCAAAGTTTTATTGTAGGAAGTTTTCTATAGAACTCAATGACCATGAAAAATTGACATGGACTATAGAATTAAACCTAATAGATGTGAGGTTTAAAACCCACCATACCTCGATTTTTTTTTTTGGTTATTGTTTTCTGAATTTCTCTGCTATCTTTTTCTGCATACAAAACTACTCTAAAAGGTTTATTTTATTTTAAAGCAAAATATTTAAAATAGTACTTAAACTAAATTTGGGGGAGGGTACACATAATTGGTTCTGCTTAGTGGGCTTTTAGTGGCTAAATTTTAAAATCCCCTACAGTGTGACCTTTTCAGGCTGTTTTTGCTCCTTACCTGGTACATTTACTCTCAAGACCTAAAAATAACCTGGTAGGTTTAACAGAAAGAATGATCCTGAAGGAACTATTAGAAATGGAGTCCCCCAAGGCTACCTAGATATTGCAAGCATTGTGCACGTGGAATCCAGTGGAGTTAATGAAATAATAACTAGGTGGTTTTATCTAAACTCAGTTTTGCAGAGAACAGAAAAGTTCGGTGGGGACTTGTACACGGTGTCAGTTCTCTTGTCTAGATGCTGAGGAGGGCGTTTTTCTTCCACTTTGGTTTGAACACTGTTTTCCAAAGAAAAAAATACTATATTAACTTTTAAATATGGATTTTCTGACCTAATCATGTAAGAGCACCAAAGAAATGGAAGGATTTAAATTAGTTCTCCATTCTAACAATTCGTTAGCAGAAGTTTCTTATTAGGTTTTGCCTTTAATGTTTAATATCTAAGCAGCTCATGGTTAGCCATTCAGTTCAAAATTGAAGGTGTTGTGTCACATTACATCTTCCCATATCAGAAAATTTTTTCTCTCTTTATCCAGCCTCCTCTTTTTCTTAAGCATTCCTTAAAAAAATTATCTCTGTATGTTAAAAAATAAGCTACCACCAACACACACACACACACACACACACACACACACAGCTGGTTCAAATGTCCACGATGACACAAGAGACTAGGTTTATACTCTATATATTTAAATGCACACAAATGTACCCCCCCACACACACACATGAGTATACACACAGGCTGTAATTTTGAGTGTGACCATTCTATTTTTGGAAAAAAACATAACTTTTGTATAAATAGATCATTTGATATCTGATTTATTCAGTAATAATTTTCTGAACTTATAATAAATTAGTGAAAAAATGGTCTAATAATAATATATTTTATCATGTGTTTACGTAGACCTGGACATTAAGCTGAAATTTCACTCTGACCTACAAATACTCATCAGTCACCATAGCACCTGAAGGTTCCATATGCTGCTGACAATCCCCCAAGATAGATGTGCTCTGTTATTTAAGATTTATGGTTATGCCCATGAATTATCACTATATATAATTCAAAAACGGGCATTTGTCCTTGTACTGGAACATTGATTTTCTTATTCTATCAAGGTCTACATCTTATTTTTAGAAGCTATAATTAGTTGGTCTTAATAAAATGGGTAATGACATGTGTTTATGAGCCAAATGTTTTAAAATTATTCTTAACTTTATTAATTAAGAGAAAAAATAGTTATTATCTCATTGAGATAAATATATGTTTGAATTTGGGGGTTGGATGTTTGGGTAAGTAGAAAAGATTTGGTTTCTAGGGAAGGCCAAAATTTTTTGAACTTGGAAATCAAACAAGAGAAGAAAGCTTATTAGTTTGGATGACTGCATGGCTCTAGGGCAACATAAATTCTGTTCCATATGTCTCTTCTACTTCTAAGAATGAAGATGAAATGTAAGAAGCAAAATTTTTGGTATCTGAACTGAAGCATATAAGCAGGTTGGTCTTTACACACAATACAAAGTAGGTGGGTGTCTACATAAAGTAATTGAACATTCAGAAAAATGAATTCTGATCTTGTAAAGTACCCTTCCCTATGGTACTTTTAAAAAGTTTTTGTCAGTTTCATTAGTGGTGGAGAATAGATAGCTTGGTGAGAAAAGATAACCTTTAACTCTCAGGAAGATACTTTTGCTTCTTCTGGCAGATATTTTTCAGCTAAGATTTCACTGCATTGTTCTACTATAGACAGATCTCTCCCCTTTTGTGCTTAACTCTGGAGAAACATAAAATTTCACCAAGTGTGATTTTAATCTGAATACACAAAAATTTGTACATAATAATAACAATTCCTTGCCACAAAATATGGAATAAAATTCAATAATGATCAAGAAAGTATTTAGCAACTAAAAGACAAGAAAAAGAATATAAATACTTTGAAGATATGATAGAAAATTATATAATAGTCTCATTGCTTTCAGCATTTAAGTTTGAAACATTTTTGTTTTTCTCAGTAAAATATTTAAATGACACTAATTCAATTCCTAGAAACAAGTTTTAACTGAAAAAAATCTTAGATTTTATTTCTTTTCAAATATGTGTGTTATATATACATATATTATGCAAATATATATGTTATATGTTATTCAAATATGTACATAATAAAATTTTATATAGTATACACAATTTTATAATTATATAAGATTATGTATATATATGACATTTTATATTATACATATACATATACGTTTACAAACATAGCCTTAGAATTTGGTAATTAGGCTTTTTCTTGGCAGTACATACCCACTGGAATGGATAAAAATAAATATGTCTCTTAATACCAAGTGTTGATGATAAAAATGTAGAGCAACTGGAATTCTTTCATTCTGCTGGTGGGAATAGAAAAATGATGCAAACACTTTGGAACAACAGTTTTGGAATTTCACTCTAGAAATTTACTGAGGAGAAATGGCAACTTCTGTCCATATAACATCTATTAGGTGAGTGTTCATATCAGCTTTATGTATAATAGCCGAAATCTAGAACCAACTCAAATGTCCATCAAAAAGTGAATAGATTAACAAATTGCATTTTATTCCTGTAGTGTAATACTATCAGAAATAAAAAGAAAACAACTACTGGAATGTGCAACAATGTGGATGAGTTTTGAATGCTTTATACTGAAGAAAGAAGCCAGACTTAAAAGGCTACATACTGTATGATTCTATTTATGTAATATTCTAGAAAAGTCAAAACAATAGTAATAGAAAATGAATCAAGATTTACCAGAGACTGGGTGTGGGTGAATGAAACTAACTGCAAAGATGCAAAGAAACTTTCTAGAGTGGTGGAAATTTCTCAATATCTTAATTGTGGTAATAGTTACTGTCTGCATTATCATGACTCATTGAAAATGCACTCTAAAAGAGTAAATTTTATAGTTTACAAATTTTACCTCAATAAATCTGACAAAATGTTTTACACAGATGTTGTATTCAACTTTGTACTATTATAAGCATTATAAAACATTAACATAACATAGAATATTTAAATTTTTAACAGAGAAAATAGACAAAAAATAAAATCAAGTACATAAAAATGATGTCAACAACAACAAATGTATAAGGTACATGAAAATAAATCTGACAAAGATGTGTGAAAACTTCATGTAGGAAATTTATAAAGCTATTTTGAAATATTTTAGGGAAGATCTATGTAGACGAAGAGAACCACCATATTCATGGATCAAAAAAAAAATTAATGTTATAAAGATGTCAGCTTTCCTCAGTTGAGCCATAAATATTTGCTGAGTAAATATAAATTTATTTACTCAGCAAATATTTACCGAGAACCTATTTTTACTCAAGCATCTACCATTTTAGTTGCTTGAGATGTACAAATGAACAAATCCAAAGAGAACCCCAACAATTTTGAGTTTAAAGTCTAGCTGGGTAGGAGATGGGTAGCTGAGTTGGAGCTAAAATAGGCAAATAATAAATAAACCATATAATATGTTAGAAGGTGTTACTTGTCTATGAACAAAAAGACAAGGCAATTAAATGATTAGAAGTAGTGCACAGGGGATTGTGACAAGTTAAAATTTTAAATGAAGTTGTCTTTAAAATCAACAGTTTTATTTCTTAAAATATACATGAAAAATAAATAGACCAAAATAACTCATTACTAAAAATATATATATATATATAACTAAAGAGATATTCTCTACCATATATTAAGACTATTTTTAGATTATGCTAATGTGGTAGTATTATATTGGTGACTAACATAAAAAGAAACAGAATAGAAAACTCAAAAATATACTCAAAGATATGTGGAAACCATATAAGTGAGGAAAGGATGGAAGCCATATAAGTAAGGAAAGGACAGGTTTCAGCTCCCGCAGCAGAATAGATCCTCTAGATCCCAGGTTATTTTTCCTTGCTGCTTGCTCCTTGTTTCTATCATAACTTTGATTTGGTCACCAGAAGGATGAACAGAGCTTCTATCATCTATGCCATTTTTTTTCTCTCTTGCAATTTATTCTTACTTAAAATTTTTTTTCTACCATAATTTCATAAAGGTATTCTCTTATATTGTCAGCTTAAATCATTTGTCTCCTATATTTAAGTTCTTGATTCATTTGCAATGATTTTTGAGTATATGTAAAGTAGATCCAATTTCTGTTCCAGGACCCTTTATTAAATAATCCACAGTCATATAACTAGGGAGAAAGCCAAGAAATCACCCTGCAAAGGCAGAAGTTAGGATGGGGTGAGGACTCGGGGCTGCCCAGTCTTGAGCAGCTGAGTGAGATGGAGGCTACGGCAGCAGCAGATTCCTCTTAAAGAGGCCACATCTACAAGCAGATTTTCCCGGTGACAGATATCCTCACTCTGAGCACCAGTGACGATTCAGCTGCACGTAGGGGACACCAGAGACTTATACAGAGAGACATTCTCAGAGTGAGGGCCAAGGCAAGACTCTCTGTACTGAAGCACTGGCGGTATCCATTGTTCCCTGTTGAACCCTCCCCATTCCCAGCGTGCAGATACAGTACCACCATAGCCATGATGTCATCAAACTGAATAACAGAGGTTGCTCCACCTAGAGAAGATTCCCTGAAACTCCGCCTACTTAAACTCTTGGCCCCGCCTAAGCCACATCCAGGTGTATCCTCAGAGTGTCAGGTGCTCCTTGCTGAGCAGCACCTAGACTTGCACTAGAGGCAGCTGGCCTCGGTTTCTGGTGTGGCCTTTTGAGGCAACTATACACACAGTATCTGTGGATTCTTTGCAGAATGGCCCAAGAGGGGCAGAGGCTTGAGCTAAATTTGGCCTGTAGCTGAACCCCTCTCAGGACTGTGCCACTGGACACCTACTTCACAAATCCACACTAATAAGACCAGGAGACTTAGGAGCTTTGCTTAGTACATAGAAATAGACACAGAAAGGCCCAAAATGGGAAGACAAAGGAGTAGAAACCATATGAGGGAACAGAACAGAGGTCCAGATATAATGGAATCAACAGATGCAGAGTTAAAAACACTGGTTATAAAGATGCTCAATGAACTTATGGGTGTGTAAATGAATTCATTGGGAACTTTAACAAAGAAATAAAAAACATAAAAATGGAAATGGAAATTATAAAAGTGAGCCAGTCTGAAATGAAGAACACATTATCTGAGAAGAGAAGTACATTAAATGGAATACACAAAGGAATAAACAAAGTGAATAAAGAAAAGTATCAAATGCCCTATCTAGAAGATGGGAAAGCCAAGGACACTCAATAAGAATGACAAGGGATGTAAAGACTATAAAAATAATTTAAGGAGCATATGGGACACTAGTAAGGGTCCAAATATCCATCTGATCAGCATAACTGAAGAAAATCCAGATGTTGATCAGCTGTTTGAAAAAATAATGATAGAAAACTTCCCTTACCTGGTGAAGGAAATGCATGTAAAAACCCCAGGAAGCTCAGAGAATCCCAAAATTCAGGAATCCAAAGAGGCGCACACCAAGACACATCATAATTAAAATACCAAAGGTTAAAACAAAGAAAGCGTATTAAAAACAGCAAGAGAAAAACAGATAGTTACTTATAAGGGAACACCCATAAGACTAGCTGCTGATTTCTCAAAAGAACTACGCATGACAGAAGGGCTTGGCAAAATTATTTGATGTGATGAAGACCCAGGATCTATAACCAAGAATACTTTATCCAGCAAAGCTATCATTTAGAGTTGGACAGATAAAGAGCTTCCCGGACAAAAATAAGATAAAGGAATTTATCAACACCAAGCCAGAATTACAGAAAATGTTGGAGGGACTTCTTTAAGAAGAAAAATCATGTATCAGAAACAAGAATAAAGAATGCTAAGTACTACATTTCTATTAATAAATACCTTAAATGGAAAAGAATTAAGTGCTCCAACCAAAAGATAGAGTGGCTGAAAGGATAAGAAAACAAGACCCCTACATATGTTGCCTACAAGAGACTCACTTCAGATTAAACGACACACACAGACTAAAAGAAAGGGGATGGAAAAAGATATTGCTTTGATGGGCCTAGAGGGTATTTAAGTCAGACAGAGAAAGATAAACACTATATGATTTTACTTATATGTGAAATCTAAGGAATAAAAAGAACAAACTAATCAAAAACAGACTCACAAATGTAGTGGACAATTTGGTGACAGAGGGGAGAGGGGTTTGGGGGACTGAGAGAATGGGGTGAAAGGTTAAAGAAGTACTAATTAGTAGCTTACGGATGGTCACAGGGATGGGGAGCACGGCATAGGGAATGCAGTTAGCATTAATACGTTGGTTAGGTGGAGGGTCAGGAAAGGGAGGGAGCAATTGAAGGGATCATTTTATGAACTATGTAGATGTCTAACCAATGTATTCTATACTTGCAACTAATTAAAATAAATAAATTTAAAAAAAAAAGAAAAAAGAATGAAATTGCAAACATTTCTTAAGGAGGATTCAAAAATGGAACTATCTTATATTTAACAACTTATTAATGTCACTCAGAGTTATTAGTCATCAGGAAAATATGAAGTAAATTCACAACATTATTTCACTGACAATAAATAGAAACTGACAATTACAAGTAACAGCAAGAATGTGAAACAATGGAAATGATAATACTCTGCTCACAGGAATGGAGAATGGTATTACTTCTCTGAAAAGAAAATCATGTCTAATAAAACATTGAATATGTAGTCCTAACGTTATTACCAAGAATGTTTATAAGATCATTACTTTAAATAAATTATAGTATAGCAAATCAACATGGGTACACCCCAGGAGTATAATATTGAATATACAAAGAAAGTTACAGAGGAAAGCCTATAATGTGTTTACATTAATATAGGCTTTAAAATCAAGCCAAAGGAAATAACATATTGTTTATGAATATTTAAATGCATAGCAAACTATTTTTACATTATGATTAACACAACTTATAGTATTTACTTTCTAAAGGTAGTGAAGGGATATAACTAGAAAGGGGCACAGGAACTTCAAACATTGAAATATTCTATTTCTTAAGCTTCTTTGTAGTAAGTGGGCATTTATCTTTTTTTTTTAACTATTATGAACATTATATACATTCTTTTATATGTGTTTTTTATAATAAAAAAATTTTAAGAAATATTGAATGTATGTTTAACCATATAATTTAAACCCTATGGTCACTTTATACATTTTATTCCATATGATAGATATATGAAGCCCAAATTAATATTTTATTTGCAGAGCTTAAGAAACTTTTAACTGTTTTTAAATTAAAATTAACTTGTAGTTTTTTAATGGAGCAAATTTAACTATCTGGAGAAATCAGGGACACTTTAGAAAATAAGGGCTATTAATGCTATCAAACATTTACATTAGCTTTCTATTTTATATAGACTTTAAAAATGTTCTCTTCTCCACATAGCATAGGCCAGAATGTATTCACAAGTAATTGAGTTATTCATTACAAAAGTTGTAATAATAAGCATTAAAGCTTGCTGAATTGCTGAATACCTATACCTCTATGTGTCAGGAATTTTTTTTTTTAGATGAGAGAAAATAGCAGACAAAAATCTCTACCTTCATGGAGCACACATTGTCATGAGAGAAGAAAGCCAATAAACAAAATTATATAAACAATGTTAGAAGGTGATAAGGGTTATGGAGGAAATTGAAGCAGGGATGAGCAAAAAAAATGCAGAGTTAAAGGGAGGGTAAATTTCAAACAAGATAATTAAGAAAGGCATTCCTGAGAAGGTAATATTCAAGAAATGACTTGAAGCTGGTGAGAGGGATGTTCAAAGGAATCCTAGGGGGAGAGATTCCGGGAAGTAGAAACAAAGAGTTATAGACTCTGAGGTGGGAACATGCCGGGTGTGTATAAGAAATAGCAAGGTCAGTGTGGATAGATGGAAAAGGGTCATCAGGGACAAAAGAGTGGAAAACAAAATCAGAGAGGGGGTAAATCATATAAGATTTACAGATTATGGGATTCCTGGTCAAGATGGCAGAGTAGGTAAACACTGTGTTTACCTCCTCTCCTGACTATATCAAAATTTCAATTAAACTACAGAACAACCATCATTGAGAATCACCTGAAGTCCAGTTGAGAAAAATCCTACAACTAAGAACATATTGAAGAAGCCACGACAAGACTGGTAAAAAGGGTGGAGATGAGGAACAGGCTCATCTCACACCCACATTATGGTGGTTAAGAATCGGGAGGGCTATCTCAGCTGCAGAGGTTCTCTCAGAGGAGTGAGGAGTCCTAGCCCCACACCAGGGTTCCCAGCTCAGTGTTCCAGTGCCAGGAAAAGAAATCCCCAAACTTCTGACTATGAAAATTAGCAGAGACTGTGGCTGAGTGAGATGGGGCAGAGCTGGTGGCTGGAGACACAGGTGTTCCTCTTAAAAGGCCCAAATGTGAACTCGCTGCTGGACTCACTCGCTCTGAGCTCCAGCACTGTGGCAGCAGCTCCAAAGGTGCCAGAGACATATCAGGAGATGCTAAATTGTCTGGCTTCAAAGTGAGTACTGGAAGGGTAGCTTTCTTGGAGACAGAAATACTCACAGAATCTATTGGGTTTTTTTTGTTGTTGGGCCCTCCCCACTCCCAGTATGCAGATACAGGTGGCTGCCATATCTAAGTCTCCATCAAGCTTGCTAACACAGGTCTCTCCACCCTGGTTTTCTCCTGAGACCTTAACTCACCCAACTTTTATGCCCACTCAAGTCACTTCTGGTGGCTCTTTCATACAAAAGACCTATCCTGACTCATGCTATAGACTTTTCTAAAATACCTCAAAGATTCACAAACCCCAAACAAGCAGTATTTGTCCTCAGCATGTCCTGTACCTCTTGCTGAGCAGCCATAAGCCTGACACTAGCAGCAGACAGCCTCAGTTCAAGGTTAAGCCTCAGGGGGCAACCCAAAGCCCAGTGTAAATGTTGGCCATTGGTAATTGCTTGTTGGCTTTTGTCAGGTGTTCCTGGGCAGGGCACAGGCTGCAGCTGAACCTGAGCCTCAGTGCAGCTCCTCCCAGGAGGCCTTGGGGTCAGACTGCCCTTGGTCAGAGCCAGAACACCATCAGAGGCTGCTCTAGAGGACAACACACAAAGGGCAGATTGAGCAGATACCAGAGCCCTACTAAAGCAAATCCTGTTCCACAGGGTCAGCCGCTGCGCAACAGCCACTGTAGTCACCAGCCAGTCCTCACAAAGAATCAGCCTGAGGGTTAATCACTCCCACTGAAGTGCAAATAGCAACCAAGGCTCAACTAAAACAGGAGAGCACACACAATCCACATGAGAGACACACCTGGAGTAGTTGGCTCAAGTGACTAGGGAGACAGCACCACCACTGACTACATAAGGTCACTCTACTATGACCAGGAGACATAGTAGCCCTACCTAATACATAGAAACAAACAGGGAAGCAGCAAAAATTGAAAGACAAAGAAATGTGTCCCAAATGAAAGAACAGAACAAAGCTCTAGAAAAAGAACTAAACAAATGGAGACAAGCAATCTAACAGATGCAGAGTTCAAAACACTGTTTATAAGGATACTCAGTGAACTTAGGGGAAGAGTAGATGAATTCAAAATTTTAACAAAGAGATAGAAAACTGAAAAATGGAGATAGAAAACATAAATAAGAATGAGTCAGAAATGGAGACTACAACTGAAATGAAGACTACATTAGAGGGAATCAATAGCAGATTAGATGAAGCAGAGGATCAAATCAGTAATCTGGAAAATAAGGTTGCAGAAAACACCCAATTAGAACAGCAACAAGAAAAAAGAATCCCCCCCTCAAAAAAAAAATTAGAATACTTTAAGGGGCCTCTGGGACAACATCAAGCATACTAGCATTTGCATCATAGGGATACCAGAACGAGAAGAGAGAGAGAGCAAGAAATTGAAAATGTATTTGAAGAAATAATGACAAAAAAAATTTCTAATCTGGTGAAGATAATAGACATACAAGCCCAGGAAGCATAATGTCCCAAACAAGATGAACCCAAAGAGGACCGTAAGACACATCATAACTAAAATGCCAAGGGTTAGATACAAAGAGAGAATCTTAGAAGCAGCAAGAGAAAAGCAGTTAGTAACTGCAAGGGAGCTTTCACAAGACTGTCAGCTGATTTCCCAATGAAACTTTGAAGTCCAGAAGGGATTGGCACAAAACATTCAAAGTGATGAAAAGCAAGGACGTACAATCAACATTACTCTACCCAGTAAGGCTATCATTTAGAACTGAAGGGGAGATAAAGAGCTTCCCAGACAAGAAAAAGCTGAAGGAGTTCTTCAACACCAAACTAGTATTACAAGAAATGTTAAAGAGATATCTTTAAGAAGAAGAAAAAAATTAAAAATATGCATAAGAAAATATCCTTAAAAAATTCTTAATGACAAAAGCAAACATAATAAAAGCAGTGGATCAACCAACACTAAAGAGAGTACAAAGTTTAAAAGGCAAATTAGATCATGTGTAATTAAAATAGTAAATTAAGAGATAAACACAAATACATATACATAAAGTAAAAAACAATGACAAATACAAACGTGAAGGAGGTAAGTAAAAATGGTAATGGTTATGATATGTGTTCAAACTTAAGCAAGCATCAACTTAAAATAGACTGCTATAAATATAGCTTGGTATATATGAAGCATATAGTAACCACAAACCAAAAATATACAAGAGAAATACAAGAAATCAAGAGAAAGGGATCCAAACACAACACTACAAAAGTCAACAACATACAAGAGGAGAGAGCAAAAGAATAAGAAAAGAAGAAAGAATTACAAAAACAGTAAGAAAACAATTAATAAAATGGCAATAACTACATATCTATCAAAAATGAAGTATAGATTAAATGCTTCAAAAGAAGTGGTACATATACATATACAGTGCAATATTACTCAGCCATAAAAACAATGTATCTTACAATTTGTGACAACATGGATGAACCTCAAGGGTATTGTATGAAGTGAAATAGGTTGGACAGAGAAAGACAAATATCATGTGATTTCACTTATATGCGAAGTCAATAAATAAATAAATAAATAAATAAATAAGCAAGCAAGAAAAACAGAAGCAAATTCATAGATGTGGAATACAAACTATGGTTGCCAAATGGGAGAGGGTCGGGGGGCTAGATGAAAAGGTGAAGGTATTAAGTACAAATTGGCAGTGAGAAAATAGTTATGGGGATATAAATTATAGCTTAGGAAATATAGTCAATAATATTGTAATAACTACACATGGTGTCAGGTGGGTGCGAGATTTATCGGGTGAATCATTTTGTAAGTTATATAAATGTTCAACCACTGTGCTGTGCAACTGAAACTAAAACAATATTGAATGTCAATGGTATTGAAAAAATACAATTTAAAAAAAGTTTTTAAAAGTCTATGTTATGTTATAAATACCATAATTTTGAGGCAATTATGTACATAAAAACTATTTTAAGATATCTACAATGACTGTAATATGATTTGAAAATGTCTGTGATTTCTATTGCCAAAGCCATAAGTATAAATTATTGTCTGTGTTTCAACAGACAAAAATACTAAATTAATAAAAATGAAGAAAAAATTTTTTACTATTCAAATTGCACAGACACACTGAATTTCATACAGTGGTACCCCTGTGCTAAGGGTTGAAAAGCTCCTTCTCTAAAGTATTGATGTCATCTTCATGGTCAGCTCTGAGTAGAAGTGGGAGGAGAATGTGGAGGTCTAAAAACAGTCCTAAGAGTTTGCTTAGTACTTCCATTCTATTCCATTCAAGATAAATCAGTCACAGGATGACACTCGACTGCAAGAAACCTGGAGAAATGTAGACCAGTCATCCATCAAAAAGATGAAAGGCCAGAGTTAGAGGACAACCAATAGACTCTGCCACAAAGTCCACAGCCTTTATTTCTCACATTTCTGTTTCTCCTTTCCTTTTGATGTGGTGTTTGTTTTATTTTGTTTTTAAAGTCAATTAATTTTCTTACAGATATGTTCATTCTGGGTAGTCTCTCAATCTATTAGAAAATCTTCTAATTTCAGGGTTTTCAGAAAAAGTGTCACTTCAAGATGCAGTAATTGTATAAAGACATTTCCAGCATCATATAATATAAACAAATACTGGGCAGATTATTTAAAGAGAGAAAATGCAAGTATATCATATATAATCAAATGATTGTCCAGGTTGGTCTATTTTTCCAAAAATTTAATAAATTAGTTCTTAAAATGTGTCATATATCAAATATGACATTGACTATAGATGTACATATTATATTATTTAGAAATGTGTTTATTATCTCATATGTATGTATATATTTTACTTCTTTGCTTTTGATTCTAAATTACACAGATTTATTTTCCTATACTCATACAAATTAATAGATAACAAAATAATCTCATAAACAATATGATCATAAGGCAACCTTCTAACATTGCCTAAGGAAGAAGTACCAATTTTGCGCAATGAATATGGCTATTCATCAGATAATCCTACTGCAATATCTCTGCTATCACCAGTGAGACCCAAATAATTGTGTCTTCTGGGAGTTAGCTAGAGAAAGAGAAAATTATTTTTTATGACTTTTTATTATTAGAACTTTTAAACTTGGGAAAACAGTAAATCTCAGAACTCTATTTCACTTATAATCACCTCAAGTTTAAATTAATAATAATAATAATAAAGGTAAAATGAATTGCTGATACAAGGAAAAGTTTTCTGCCAGCAATTCAGGTCCATGAGAATCACTGTCAGAGGCCCATCTTGACTTTATCCAGGGCAGAGGTGTATAAAACAATATTTCTTTAAGTGGTTTATCTAGTCCATCTTTAAAACCACGGTTTTCTTATTTAATAGAGAATGATGAATGTTTTTTTTTGTAATTATAAATAGAATATATTTAGTATTGATACTTATATCACTATGTTGCAATGGTATTTCTTAAATTTCATTGGGAACTATTCTGGAAACTTGGTAAAAGTTATGGATTCTTTCTACCACCACCACCACCACCACCTTCCCCCTGCAAAAAAAAAAAAAAAGAAAAAAAATACATGTAGATAATTGAGTAAAATTTTTATATAGGGTTTTATTTACTGATATTCTCATACAACTCCAGAGATACCCTCAGAGTTTAATTCAGGACCTGTTAAAACCCTGCTTCTTCTACATTTTAATGTAATGGCAAAGGTATCTACAAGAGTATGACAAGAACTTTTTTTTTTACAAGTCTTATCTATAACAAATTATTTGTTCATTATGTTCATCTCTTTGCTAGCAAAATCATTTTGGTGATATTTTCTCATTCATTCTTGATGGATGTGTATTAATAAAATATATACCAAGATATAAGGATCATTAAGACAGGGACTGTTATTTTTATACCTCACTTCAGTGCCTTGCTCAATGACTGGCTCATGATTAAGTACCTGATAAATTTGGGGTAAATAAACAAATCATCTAAATTGGCAGTGTTTACTTGAAATTCAATGGTGTTGAAGAAGTTCACATAATACTAAAGAAACACAAGCACTAGCTTTGTTTAGCTAAGAAATCAATTTTGGGTAGATGATCATAGGAGGTTTATAAGGGTAGGTTTAGAATAAGAATTTGAACAAAGATAGATTTCAATAAACAAGTTGAAGAGAAGAGAAATGTAAGAAAATATGTGTGTTAAATATACTGGATTATGAATAAGTGAATCTGGGAAAGAGAGGAACAGATTGTATGGAAAAACAATGAAAAGTACATCTATAATTATGAGGAAAATGTCATGATACACCCTCTTTAATATGATGCTAATTATTTGGATACTTTCTCATAAAGAGTGGTTAGGTATTGATGTTTTTAAGTGGAGAAGAGCATGAGATATATATTATAAAATGTTTAGTACAGAAAACCAAAATCACTTTAGGTATTTTGAGCAGAAAGTGACTTAGAGCAGATTAGGTAATTTAAAATTGCTGGAACAGTTGGAGAAGTGAGCTCTAGTGGGCCTCTAGAGCTGACTGTACAATGCATCTCAAAAATTCAAGAGTCTCGAAAATAGACACTAAACCTGCAGAAAAGTTTTAAAACTGTAAAACTTTATATCAATATGACTTTGATTATCAACAGAAACAAGTAATACAAGTCAAATATATAAAATGTCTCCATATTATTCCTGCCTTTCAAATATTACATTATGTATAATTGGCAAAACCTAATTTACATCAAGAAACCCAGCAGAGGAGCTTCTAGGTTGATGAATACATGGAGGTGCTGAGAGAGCAATTCACCAAGAGGGTACATGTCCTATGCATCTCTTCCATTTGGCCTTTCCCAAAAATGTATTGTTTATAATAAGCTGGTAATAGATGCTGAATCTTGAACTTTCTGAGAAGAACATTTGGGTTTCTGAATTCTACATGTCTCCTTGCAATGAAAGAGACTAGTAGCTACCATCAAGTGCAATTCTCTCACATCTTCATGCTGTTTCCCTTGGCTGGAAATGTACTATGCAGTCTCAAGAATTGAAGCATTCAGCAAATTTTGGCAAGACAGAGCTATATAAAATACTCACCAGATTTTCATGACAAATATGGTAATACCATGCTAGCCAGCAAAACCACCTTCTGCGTTGTATCAATACTTGTCATCACACAGATTGGAATAGAATGGAACCTGTCCTTCTTTGGTAGAGTCATCCCAAAGGAGTAAAAAGATCAGTAACTTGTTGATAACAGTCATTCTAATAGGTGTGAGTGGTATCTCACTGTAATTTTGATTTGTATTTGCCTAATGGCTAGTGAAATTGAGCATCTTCCATATGCCTGTTGGCCATTTGTATGTCTCCTTCGCAGAAGTGTCTGTTCAGGTCCTCAGCCCATTTTTTAATTGAATTTTTTAAAATTGTTGAGTTGTATGAGTTCTTTATATATTTTCGATATTAGGGCCTTATCAGAGGCATTGTTTGCAAATCTGTTCTCCCATTCAGATAGTTCCCTCTTTGCCTTGTTGATATAAATAAATAAATAATAAATAAATAGATATATAAAATTAAAAATTGACATATTTTAAGTGAAAATATCAACATGGAAAATTGCACACATTGTATACCATCATGTTTTTAAAAGTGGGGCAAAAGAATATATTCAAAATTTCTTATTTATGCATTAAAAATATCAGGAAGATTACACACAAATAAATGTAACAGTAGTTACCCTAATTAAGGGTGATGGGAACTGGGTGGATTGGAACTGGAAAGAGGCTTTTTATTGTAGAGCTTTGTATTCTTCATGATTTTGAAACATGTAAATGTATTGCCTATTCTAAAACTTGAATATATGTTTAAAATTTTTTTAAAAGAAGAAAGTTCAATAACCGTTACAGTTGCTATAATATAGAATGATTTCAAAACGAACTTGTCATCTAAGCACTCTGCTGCTCACTATAGCATAATTGAAGAAATAAAATACATTTGAAACCTAAAAAAAAAAAGAAACAAAGCTGCAAAGAAATCTAAGAAATACAGTTTTTGTCTCTATGACTTTAATCCTAATCTCCCTCTGTATCTTGCTCTCCACGTCACACTATCTCTCACTGCACAGTCAGGAAGAGGATACGGAGTTTGATAGGGTCAGGACACAGCATTCCTCACAAGAAGTCTTTAAAATCAACCTAGTACAAAAGTACTAGGGACTAGTTGAACAAAGTTGGTAAGAGAAAAAAAGTCACCAATTACTTACCTCGTGGTTCATATATCTACATGAATGTGGCCCTTTCATATAAGACAGAATTCAGCTGACTTAATAGGTGTCTTTTTCTTTTCAGGGTTGGTATATGATCATTTATTCCCTTTAAAGCATTTAATCAATATGTTGTAAAAATTCTTTAGAAGCTAAACTTGTACTGTGGAAACATTTCAAATCTTATTTAGAGGAGGGACCAAAAGCTCAATATACCTTTTGAATTGTTAAAAATGGGCAAAAAAAACATAACTTTTGAAAACATGCAAGGATATGCTTTTAGCTTTATAAAAAGAAACCCAAATATTGGATGTAATCACTGAAATTTTATACTTTTAAAAATATTAAGGAAATATTGTTTATTAGTATCACACTTCCAAGAATAGTATCCATATTGAGTTAATCACCAATAATCCATTCATCTAGTTTATGTATAGCTATGGCCAGTCGCTGCCCACACCCCAACCTACATTTTGCTTTTTACAGTCCTTCCATTTGGAAATGAAAGTCAGGATCCTTGCCAATAACAACCACCTCCAATGTTTTCAATATTGCTACCATCACCCTGGCAACACAGAAGACAGGACATAAATAGTTGCTCTGCCAAACATATCTATTGCCTTGTTATACTTGTGGGAGTTAGAGTTGTCAAGAGAAGTTTATATGAAAGTTAAAAGTAAATTTTGACTTATCAATGGCAAGATTTTCCCAAAAAGTGCATTCACACTTTATGTAGACAATTAAATGGAAATGTAAATAAAATATAAACTCCATGAGGACCAAGAAAATACTTGTATTGCTCCCCAGCACTGAACACTAACAGATGCTATATAAATATTTGCTGCACAGAAGAATTTGTTCAATGCAAGCGTGGGTTTCTCAAGTCAAAGCATACAGTTTGATATTATTTATTTTACTATGTTGGTAGCACTAAAGATTTTTTAAAAATTATAGTCCAGAATATTTTTTAGATGACAGAATTGTAAATGGGTGCAGAGATTTAATTTAGTTTCAGCTGAACTATCTGGTGTGTATAGTCGGGCATAATGTTACCAAATTCTATCAATGCTCTTAAATTAGATACTTTTTATACGTTTGCAGCATTTTAACCTCTCAAGTGCCATGTGTTGTAAATATTTTGCAGATAAGAAAACCTAGGCTCCGATAGGTCCGCAAAGTTGAGCAAGGTTACTCACCTAGTCAGAGGAGGCCAAGACATCAATCCAGTTTCATCTGGTATCTAAACCTGAACTCCTTCCAGTCCCCAAAATCTCTCTTGTTATTTCTCCTGCTTCTCTAGAGTTGTCTGGGCCTTTCTGAAGTTAGAGAGCTAATCTGGAAATCATGCTGTTGCAATAAGCGGCTTTCCTTTTCTCAGAATCCCTGCCATCATCTCTCCTTAGTGATCTTGGCACCTTTTCCATAATTGAGAAACTTCCCATTTTCAAAGAAGAGGGACTGTGGAAAGCAGAGCAGTATGAAATTTCCCACATGTTTATGGAGGACCTTTTGGAAGGTAGAACTAGCTTTTGGGAATGGCTTAAGAGAAACAATGTGTACAATAGGTTTTTTCCACCTTAGCAAGAGTATAACCTGATATAAAAGAAGCTGTTAAATGAGAGACTAATGGGGAAAACAATAATTAGATACATCACTGATCTCCCAGATGAGGAAATACTGACACATGGTAGAGAGAACATGAACTTTGGAATCAGAGATTCCAGGTTTGAATCTTAGCTCCATTACCTACCAATTTTTCTCACTTGGACAAATTACTTAAAGTTTGATTTCTCTTATTAGTGAAACGGTTAATTATAATCTTTGTCTTTCAAGGCTATTGGGAATTTAATTGATAGCATACAAAAGTGTTTCATAAGTAGTAAAGTGTTACACAAATAAGTTATTGGTGATAACAACATAGTATTATGGTTTTAGCCCTAGGACAAAACACAGAGTATTTAATCCAATCGTCTACTTTTACAAGTAAAAAAAAAAATAACAAAAAAATAAATAAATAAAACCGAGGCAGAGAGGAGTAAAATGAGATAGAATCCCAATAAACATAGAATAAAAAAATTTTGAAAATAGATACAAACAACTATTACCTAACATCTATGTGTTCCAGTACATTAAGTCTTACTATATAATACAAAACTTTAAATGGCAAGCCTTGAGTAATCTAAAGTCTTCTTAAAAACTGAAAAAAGAAAAACAATGTTTATAAATGCTACTATTGTGTTTAGTTAGAAAAGTCCCTTTTGTAAGATAACAAACATTTGCATAAAAATTGTGGTGTTTTAGTAGAGTGGGATTGAAAGAATCTTCACAAGCACCATTTTTTTTTTTTATCAGAGGGCTGCTGGAAGTCAGAGGAGCCTTTCCAAGCATTGAAAAAGTTTATTTGAAATGAAAAAAATGAGGCATCACAAACAAAGGAAACAGGCCGATACTTTAGAAATCTGAGAGAGCAGAGAGTATGTATTAGCTTGGGCTACTGTAACAAAATACCATAGAATGGAAGGCTTAAACAACAGATATTTCTAACAGTTCTGGAGGATGGGAAGTCAAAGGTCAAGGTACCAGCATGGTGAGGGATTTCCAATAAGAGCTCCTCGTTTGTAGACACTTACTTTCACATTGTGTATTCTACAGCAATGAGAGAAAGAGAGGGAGGGAGAATATGAGAGAGAGAGAGAGAGAGAGAGAGAGAGAGAGAGAGAGAGAGAGAGAGAGTTAGAGACAGAGAGACAGAGTCAGAGACAGAGAGTGAGCAAGCTCTCTGGTGTCTCTTCTTATAAGGGCACTAATCCCATCATGAAAGCCCCACCTACATGACCTCGCCTCACCCTAATTACCTCCCAAAAGCTCCATCTCCAAATACCATCACATTGGGGGTTACGGCTTCAACATATGTTTTGGCAGAAGACAACCATTCAGTCCATAACAGAGTGGGAAACAGTGATTGGTATTGAGATAGAATAAAGATGGATAAATTCACCTATTTAAAAAAAAAAAAGGGAACAACAGAAATTCCCTATCAAGGTGACTACTTAGGCATATATGTTTACTTCTCCTCCTCCAAATCTCTTTGAAAAGTTCAGAGAAATATAAAAAATAAAATAAAATAAAAATTCAACTAACCCCTAGAAAATTCTAAAATGTGAAACTGTATAAAAATAAAAAATAAAAATAAATTCAAATTACCACTCCCAGCAACAGATAATCATGGTGAAGAGATTCTGAAAGTTATAAAGTAAACAGGGCAGTGGATAATGAAGCAAAACTAAGCTGAGGAACTCAAAACTTTTATATGAAAAAGATAATAAACTTAAAAAGAGGTGGGGTACCCAGTAGAACTTTAGAATAATCCCAAATTAAAGACCATAAAAACTGAAAGGATGGTCAGCTAGGAAATTAAATAAAAGAAAAAAGAATATACCAGCTTCTGCATGAATAAGTGACTCTAGCATTAGTCTCCAAGATGAAGATTCAATTTATGGATGGGCATAAATTCAGTAAAATCCTATGACAACAGCAATTTGGATATAATGTGATTGGGGATTGGCTGCTGTACTCTCAACCTTCATATTGGGAGCAATAGAGACAATGGATTCCCTAATCTCAAAATATTCTCATGTGTCAAATTCTCTTGATGGAGTGATGAAAAAGACATCAAATAACTAGGGTGTTTCTGAAATCGCTATTCCCATCTTGGAAGTCTTCTGCATCCAACCACAGGACCCAGAATCAGCAATTTGCTTTTTAAAACAGAGCCAAATTTCCACCAGATGGCGCCAAACCATAGCTGGGCTTGACTGTAGCTTAGGCAGCCAAACTGCTGGAAGTAGAGGGTGGAACTGCAGCAGGTCAGGCCTGGAGACTTACTAACCTTGAAATTAAACAACGCTTTATTTTATTCAATTGTATTTTTAAGACAATCTTCTCGAGTTATAACAGATTTTTTACTGTAGTTAGACTAATGCTACTTCCTCACTGTTTTTAAACAGATGTAGTTAGAATAATGTTACTTCCTCACTGTTTCTAAACAGATGTTAGTTCCTGATGGAAAATAGTCACCTTAAAATTGAAGGGTCTGATGAAACTGCCTGACTTTTCAACCAAGGCTACCAAATTCCAAGTTCTTTTTTAACCTGCGTGATGCAGGTATCTTTATTGAACATACTACTGGATAATATTTGTTTTCTACTTTATTCACTTTTTTATTTTTTAACAAACAGAAAAAAAAATTGACAATTTCGTTCATTCCCAGAGTTGAATATGTGTCAGCTCAAAGTTAATATAACGGTGCCAATCTACAACTACATTCAACTTAATGTTGATTAGTCAGGCAGTTCCCATGTTCCCAGTGTTCATTTTGTTCAAAGTTCTCTGAAGGATACTAGACTTCAATTAACATTACAGAAAGCTCTGAACATTCAGCTTTCCCCTGATATCTGTTAGGAATCTGCTTCTTGAGACTTCGTCTACATAAGACTAACCTTTCCAAAGGCAAACCTCCCTTCTCCACTAAACTCTTTTCAGTGGCAAGAAAGGGAGTCATCGATGTCTTGGTGTCCTGCTATTGTGCAAGCAATATCTGTTGAAAATATGTAGACTATACCTTAGGACTTCAATACCTCAGTGATAGTCTTCACCACCACCGCCCTACCAACATAATAGAAATCCAAACTTTATTCATAGACTCATTATATTTTTAATATCTTTTTTAAAAATTAGTTCTTAAGACTCCAGCTGTAATATACAATTGTCATGTACATAATTTGTACATTTGGGGTGAACATTTATAAAATATTTTTTAATGCTGAGTTGAATGTGTTCTTAGATAAATATGAATCAGAAATAATAGTTTTACAAGTGAGATATCTGTGATACAGAAAGAACTTTTTAAAAATTATACCCAATTAGTAAAAGAAGAGGGATTAGAAGTTAATATTTGTTCATATTGCCTTATATTCTGTGTCTTAAAAACCAATAATTTCACAGCTTTTAGAGGAGGCTTTAGGGAGATACTGGAGTTATGTGATGCTAGGTGAAAAAAAAAACTATGATTGGTTTTCCTTTCTGATTCTGGATTTAGATAAAACTGATTTCTATCTTTTGAAAGCTGTCATGAGAGAAATGACCCTTTTGTTGTAGAAGAGTATGGTGGTGAAGACCAAAGTCACCAAAGCAAGACAAATCTCATTTTGAATTCATGTTCCCTGATTTACTTGTTATGTAATCTGGGGCAAAAATTATACCCTTACTTAATCTCTCTACATCTCAGCTTCCTTATCTTTAAAAGGGGACAAGAATAGTATCTCTTTTATGGAGCAAGTATGAAATTGAAAAAGATACTGTGCTTATGATAGAATCTGATGCATAGGAAATCTTCAATAGTGACAGTTATTGTTTCTTTCATCATTGTTCTCACAATTGTTCCTGTAGTGCTCATTTTAGTAGTACTTCTAGATGGATTTATAATAATTTGTCTAATCTGAAGAAGGTAAATATAATATCTTAAAATGTAAATGTAGACCTCAAGTATTTGGTCTTTAAATTTCACAAATGCATACAAAATGAAACTGAGTAATGCATGAGAAAAGATTCGAGTTATAGAGATATCAAAAATAACATTTACTATAGAATTATATCATATTATATCATATATCAGAGTGAATAGCATATTTGTAATTCATAGGAATGTTTAACTCCATTTGAAAAAAATTTTTCAGTGTGTTAGACTTTTCTTATTATACGTTCATTGGAGAAACTAAGAATATATTTAAGTATTCAAATAGAAACTTAAACTTACCTTAAATTCCGCCATCTGGAGAGTAGGTGTGTATATGTGTGTGTATGTGTGTGTGTATTCTATAAACTTTAAAGATTACATTTTGATATGCATTTTTTTATACTTTCTTCTATACATCTATAAAGACTTGAAGAGAGTGAGAGAGTAGGCCATATGGCTAACAAAGAGAGCCATGTTCAAGGCAGAGAAAATAGTAAGTACAAAAACCCTAAATTGGGAACATGCCTAGTGTGTTCTAAGAACATTGAAGTGGATAATATATGGAGCACACAGATGAAAAGAGAGTGAATTTAAAAAAGAGTATCTAGCTACGAGCCTAAAGATGGTGGTAGCTTGGATCAGAGTAGCGGCAGTGGAATTACAGATAATGTGATATATTTGGATGTATATATCTCTATATATTTTGAAATTATAAACTAAGAATAGATGGTGAGTTGGGAATGACATAAGCTGAAAAAGAGCAGTCACGTGTGTCTCCAAGTATATGGATAATCAGAAGACCAGAGCTGCCTTCTACTACATTTGAAAAGAATATGGGAGGAGAAGTTTTGGTAGGAGGTAAAGAGATGTCAGGGCTTCCATTCTGAACATATTAAGCTTGAGAGGTATAGAACAATTCCAAGTGGAGACATGAAGTAGGCAGTTGCATGTATTAATCTGGAACTCAGTGGAGAAGTTTGGGCTAGAGATACAAATTTTGGAGCCAACAGAACATAGATGGTTTATAAGTCATAAGTATGGATAATATTATCTAGGAAGTGTAGGGAGAAAACGAGTTTCTTATCTGAGCTGTGGAGTCCTTTAACTTTAAGAGTTTAGAGAGATGTTGCAGAGCCAACTAAGGAGGCTGAGATGGAATGGTCAGGAAGTTGGGAGAAAATCAAGAAAGTGTGTGAAAAAGTATTTTAAGAAGGAGAAAGTGACAAATTATGTCAAATGCTGTCTACCATCACATCTCACAACTGAGAATTAACCAATAGATTTAGCAATGCAGAAGGCATTTATTGCTCTGTTAGAAAATTATTTTTCACACTTTCATAGTTCTCTTCAAATTTCAAGCACCTCATCACTGTCAGCTAATGGCCTGTACTTATTTCAATATGAAAACAGAAACAAACAGAAAAGGATTTAGGTAATTCCACCTGTGTCTCTGCCACAAGCGTGCTCTCATTCCTATCGTATGGAGAACGACTCTGTGTTCTTAACCATGTCCAACTCATCTACTTGTGCAAGATCTCATCCACTCTTGATTACCCATGAGCATTGCTTCCCCAGTACTCCCTTCCTGTGACATTGTTTTCTCCATATTTTATTGTTTTCATTAGCATAAAAATGTCTAGAAGTTTATTGGTCAGGCGAATATGTACTTCTTAAAAGGTACACAAAATCTTTTTTCTTTTATTGAAATGATTCAATAGCAAGTGTCATTATGTATGATTTCATAAAATCTCTGATCTGAAAATATTCTTTTGGTCAATATTAGAATCCATCTGTGTTGAGATTTCACTTTCTTTGAAATTGAGAAGCCACAGGTACAGTCCTAACTCTGAGTTAGATGTAAGTATATAACTAACTACAAGCATAGGGCATTGGTTTGCAAGTCATCACAACTATCTGGCAATTGACAAAGTTTCCATAGACTTGGAGCAGAAGAGCATCATAATATTCTAGATTTGGGAATCGCTGCCACATGGCACTGGCTCTTCCAATTCCACTATAATGTGTGCAGGAGGGGCCTGATGCTCTCTTTTATGTAATTCCTTCAGACTAAATGTCTTAGATATATATATTCTATTAGTGGCAAATAATTTATTTGCAATTGCAGGCACTGGTCTGGGTAGTAGAGTTAAAGTAGTGATTATTTCCAGTTTCTCATATCCAGTGTAGGTTCAGGTAAGAAAAACCTCATGCAAACGAGCCATTGCAATGAAGTGGGACTAGTTCTTATATAGGGTATTGTGGGAAAGTACAGAAGAAGCATTTAACTCAGCTTAAAAGGATAAGAAAACTTGGTCAAAATAACACATTTAAGGAGTAAAGAAGATGGAGGAATCAACAGAGAGGAATTAGGGGAAATTCAAGGACTTCGATAGCATGGAAGAAAAGGTATATTGATATAATTTGGGGCAGCAAAATGAAGAAACAGAAGCAGAACTTAGAAGTGGAAGGATAAAATCAACAGTTCAGATTCACAGAAAAAAATGGAAAGCAAATTTAAAGACAGAGATTTAACTCATGTACTTTAGAAGTCACAAAAAAAAGCCAATTTTTTTAAAACCCACTTTATCAACGTGTATGGAGCCCTGGGCGAGGTGTATAGTAGTCATTTATTAGACACTTGTTAATCAGGAGTAATTAGAGATGCAGGGCAAGAGGTGCAAGCCAAATACAAAGGGAGACAGACACAGCACCCTAAAGAAAGTATCTGGAAAGGAAAGTAAAATCTTTCATGCTTTTTTAATGGTCAGGCTTCCAAGAGTAAAATATTTAGGTCTTAAGGTTACAGTGACACTTCTGGCAGTTGCTTGAACTAAAACTGGCTCTGCATGCTATTGTAGCAAAATTTTGAATGTGAAAGAAATCAGTCAATAACCACAATATTTAATACACATAATGTCAAACAATCAAGCCCTTCACTGAAATGAGGGATTGATTTGGCATCCACAATTCATCCCGTCCATAACCACCTAAAGAATTGATTTTGAATCAAAGGTACTTCAGGCAGATTATGAAATTGGGAACTACATTGAGTGCTCTAAGATGCCAGAATGTGCTGAAAATCTAGTTTTTTAGAGCTCCAACAAGGGACATGGCCAGCCTTGGCAGCCATGTGAAGTAGACTGTTTGCCCAGAGCGCCCAAGGCTTCATCTTTCTGTGACGACTTACTTGTTAGTTGGCTTCTCTCTTCTCTCCTCCAATCAAAACTTTTTCCGCCTAGAGAGGATTTCATGTCAGTTGATTATATTTTAATTTGAGTTTAGATGAGTATGTTCTCTAGTTTAAGATTATTTTACATTTTGATCGTTAGCATAAATGCTTTATCCTCTCTTAAAAGGATTTTAGGAATTAACAAGCAGGAAGACTGTACTGTAAGAGAAGGTCCTTCCCAGTACTCTGAAGGTTTCACCCCACGGATTCTAAATCTAGCCAAACATAAGAGCCCACTGGTTAAAAGAGTCTCAAAGGTGCATATAATTATTATTTTTTAATCATAGTGATATCTGTTGTTACTCTGTCCCCAACCCATTTTCTCTTTCTTAGTAACAGCATCTGACTTTTCTTTCAGGGATTATTAATCCCTTACTCTATTTCTATGGTTTGTGTAGGGTTAACTCCAACTCTGGCTCCCAAAATGAACATAGGATTTAAGTTTAATTAATTTGAGCATCAGATTTCCCTGGACACAGTCATTAGTCCAGCATTAGGCAAGTCAAGAGGCTCTGATGTCAGGAAAGCAAAGGCTCATTATCGTCTTTCTGGGCAGGACAAGCCAAGCCAGAGCCAATGAAACTCAAATCTTGGGACATTGCCTGGACCTACTGGGGGAAGAACGTCCTTCTTTTCTTGAGTTACTGAGTAGAACACAGAGAAGATGGAACTCCTTGCTGTGAAGGGAAGAAGTATGACTCCAGATGAAGTGTGGAAAAGAAGGCGGAGTCAAGGATGAAGAGAGTATTTCCAAATACATATGGTCTCATTTGAGCCACTGATCTTTTCAGTTATGCATATCAATACATTTTAGTTTTAGTTATGTCATTTACAACTAAATAAAACATTAGAGTACTCCAACAGTTTCTGTCTTTTTGATTGGACTTCTTGATTGAGCCCAAGCTAAGCCTTTAATAATGTTCCAACTATAGTGAGAAATTTCAGGACTTCAGAGTCCCTTGCTATCCTAGAATTTCTTACCCTTGTTTCCAAAGTCTGATTTTGTTTCCTATTTATTTAACAGACATTTACATAGTCATTACCACTATCCTAACTACTTTACAAATATTAACCATTTAATTAGTGTACCAATAACATAGGGAGTTTAAAAAATACAATTTCCCAGGTCCCAGCCCAGGGACTGTTTAATTTGTCTTGACTGTGGCCTGGATATTAATATTTTAAAAGCTTTATAGGTAATTATAATTTGCAATTCACATTGAAAACCACCTATTTACATACAAAGTCAACAATTGTCTTTCCCAGCCTCTGAGTACCTAAGAGGTAAATTATTCCAAAGCCTCAATGGCTTCTATTTTATGCTCACTAAAAAGCAATTAATACTTTTAAAGATTTATTAAGACAATTCATTATGATATATTATACATTTAGGTTATAGATATTCACTAAGACTAGAGGTGGGACTATGGCTCATGAAACTATGAATATACCTAATGTGTGAAATGGATAGCAGCAAAGGCAAAGGTACTTAAATTTAAATAACTACAAATGACCCAATTTTATGTTCTTATTCATGCTAAACTAAGAGTAAATGGGATTTTTTTATACGTGACTTTCTCCTGACCCAAATAAATTTAATAGCAGTAAAATACTGTTCATTTACATACTGTCTGTCTCTAAGGAATATAGACTTCTTCAAACTTGATTCTCTCCTTTGTGTACGGACTCTAAAATAAAGGAAAAAAATACTCCAACTTTTCTTTCCCTTTCTACTTCTTTGTTGATGATGCAAGATAAGGTGAATCCCTCTCCCCCCAACCCATGTGGGGGCTCAAGTCCTATGCTGAGAGAGAGAGTGTCCTTGGCTCTGCATAGGAAAGAATTCAAGAGTGAGCTAGAGTTAGAAACAAAAAAAAAAAAAAGTTTGTTGGAGAAGGAATAATGCTCCATAGACAGAGTGTGGTCTCCTCTCAGAGTCAGAGAATGAGATCCTGACTTTTTGGGAAATTGGGTTTATATCCATTTCTTAGTTTCTATGAAAAGTTACTGATTATAGGAAGTAAAGAATGGAATGAATGGTTGAGTTTACCTTTGTACAAGGTACAACTTTGTTTTCCTTCTACAGTATGGGTAAACTTTAATGGTATGGGTAAATAATTGGTAGTAATCTCTGCAGGAATATTTCTTTGTTCTGTAGGTCTCTTGTGGTGTGGCTGTATGGTTAATTAGCCAGGTGTCTGTGTCTAGCAGCACATAGCAGGCTCTGAAGGCAAACTGGTTTAGTATTTAGTCAATTAGTGTAGATTTCTCATGCCTATTTTTTATATTATTGCCATGTTCAATCTTTGATCTTTTGTCTAGTTCTTAGGGATCACAGATCTGTTATACTTTCAGAGAAATATATGGGTAGACTGCAGGAGTAAAGTTGTGAAGACACCTTTAAAATAATGTAGAAAATATTTTACTTTTAAAAATCTCCAGTTGCATTGCTCCTGATGAATTATTGTCTTTTGTTTCTTGGACTATTTGTATTACTGTTGGCCAATCGAAAATCTGTTGTGCCCCAGTAACACTGAGGGATACCTCGGTTATTTTCGCAAACACAGTAAAGAATTACAGATGAGCAAGATTTAGAAAAAGTAAAATCAATATTGTTAAAGTACATTTCAAAAGAGAAACAGATTTGATTAAAGTATACTCCAAGAGAGGGACAGGTTACAGCGAAGAGGGCTGTAACAGCATAGAATTCAGGAAGTAAACCTTATATTGTGGCCGTGATGAGTGGTTACAAGGGTGGTACTAAGTGATCAGCACGTGAAGTCATTTTGATGGACATTTGCTGTTATATAACCCTTTTCCTACTGTGCACGTGGTTACCTAAAATTCAGGCTGCTATAATTAGATTCATGAACTTTCGGGCATAAACATGATATTATGATGATGGTATAATGAAGCTGAGGTGAAAAGGTCAGTGTAGACTGACTGCACAAGTGCTTGTGGCCAGATTACACCAGCTGGTATTTTATGACTTTGTACTCCTTTGTTCCTCAGGATGCAGGAGTGATTTATAACTATAAAATGGGTGTTCCAGGGAGGTCTTTGGGAGCAGCCCTTATTCCCCAGTTGCTTATATCTACCTAGTTCTCTAACATTTGTAGAACATAATTAACCCTCTCTAATTCTCCCTCCATTTCCACTTCCAAAATTTCTTTAAATATTACCATTCCAGTTCAGTGTAATTCAGAGATCTACATGTTAAGGATAGAGAATAAATACTCAAATTTGTTTGATTTCTAATTTCTCTGTCCTTGGGGAAATGAGAAGCCATTTTCTTGAAATATAAAAATGTCATTGAAGTTTTTCTAAATAATTAATTTATGATCAATAACTATATTCATATTTCAGATAAATATAATTCTAGTGTCTAAACATTTCACTTTTTTTGTTGTGTTTTTAAATAAGAACTTTTTCCTAAACAAATATTTTTAAATTTTTATAGAAGTTTTACTAAGCTCACCATAGCCTAATTATACCCTGCCATTATACCATTCCTCACTTTCCATAAATCATTGCCTTTAAAAAAATACATTTTAACACTGTGAATATTGAGTTAATAAAATAGTGAATATAGAAAACAATTATTTTACATTCTCACTGTTTAAATTATCAAGAATTGTTAAACTCCATTAATTATTATTTAATTCGAGAGGGTTATAGGGAAGGTAAAGTGGCCTCCACTCCTTTAAATTAGCAATAAATAAATAGGGAAGTAGTACTTGAGACTTGTAACCTGTCAGGGGGAATGAACTGAGTTGTCTTCACACAGTCTAAAGCAATCCGAAGCTTCACTGGTGTTTTTGACTAGTGAAAACAGGTATGTATTAAAATATGCTTTTTATTAAAGAAAACATAGAAAAACTATATTCTCACTGATTGATAATGCAGTATATTAAATAGCATTTAGCAATCTTTTTGACACAGCATTGGATCTTGAATGAATTACTTGATTGATTGTTGAGGCTTTTGTTTGTGTGTGATAAGGGAATTTGAGAAAGGGTGGTGTTCAATGATTTTCTGATTTACATCATCACCAGGGACACATTCAACAATTAGATTGCCCTCTACAAAGTGGTTAATTCAATAATGATTCATTACTCATACTTCCTCTAAAGAAGTAAAGACACTCATTTTTTTTCTTAACCACAGAAATTCTTAGCATTTTACAGAACATTCTAGCAGTCCATTCATTTCTTTCTGAGATTTCTTCTAAGTTGACAGAGTCAACTGGGTCTTGGATTTGCATCATATATGTGGTAATAAATGCCAAGGATGTTAATAGTTTTGAAAATACAACAATTAAGTGGGAAATACATCTACCCAAAATTTATTTACTATTCGAGCCAGCCAGTCCTAAATTAAACTGTAAAACAATTTAATAGTTTAGGAAAAATATACCATTTTTCCCTCATAGGAAGTTGACCTTTTTGACAGGCTCCCATGTGTTTCAATAAATATGTACTGAGATTTTACTTTATACCAGGCACTGTCTAAGTGGTTGGAATACAAAGATAGATGAGTCACTGTTATTACAGTCTGTTCAGTAAGCCCAGAAAGTTGTTCTCTAAACAGAGTGACCATCAAACTTGGTTTACTCTGAACCATCACTTTACTCTGTTGTACCAATACTTGTAACTCCTCATTTACTCATAAGGAATCTGGTTTAATCTACATAAATACACACACATTTCCTTTCATCCTTAATGATATCAGTCATCATAAAGAAAATGATGTTAAAAAAAGCTTAGAACTTAATATATGACTCTTTCATTATAGATATTGACTTGTATCCAACAATGTATTGATATTAAGGAATGAGTTTTACATTTTTTAAATTTTTTAATTTTGAAATTATGTAGGCATAGAAAAATTTGCAGAAATAGTCTAAACATTCCCATTTACCTCTCAACCAGATTCCCCAAATGTTAACATTTTATCTAATCATAGTAAAATGATAGAAACCAGAAAATAAGTATTTATACAATACTGTTTTCCAAACATAGACCTTATTCAAATTTTGTCAACTGCTACCTTGATGTCCTTTTTCTAGCCCAGGATCCAATAAAGGATTACACATTGCATTTAATTGTAATTTCTCTATAGTCTCCTTTATTCTGGAATAACTCATTGGTCTTTCTTTTGTTTCAAGTCCTTGACATTTGAGGAGTACTGGTAAATTACTTTGTAAAATACCCCTCAATTTCAGTTTATCGATTTTTTTCTTGTTTAAATTGGACTATATATTTTTAGCAAAAATACCAAAGAAGTGATATAGTATGCTCATTACCTCATATTAGGATACATTTATAGAACTCCTTAAATTATACTACAAAGGCAATTTTCACTTTTTTTATAATGGTAGTCTTACACACATATTAGAGATTTTAAACCGTATATAATAAAGTCACTTCTCTCAGTTGGTTTTGTAAATCAAAGATTCATACTGTCTTCCTAGTAAGAGGTTGACTACGAGGACAGTTAATCCACTTACAAATTAATTTTACCTGCATAAACTAGAGTGGCCAGTTTTGACACTGAAAAATTCTTTACATCATGTACTTTATTTAAAAATTCAACCTAAACAAGCAACGGGAGAGGACGCTTCCTACACCTTGCCCTCTATACATACATGATACTGATGAGACAATGAAGTATAGTGGTTTTTGAGTATTAGTGAAAATGTATTGAGCGTTTAGGTCTGTCTTAAGCATAAATGAGAGGGAAGGTCTTTTTCTAGATTTCAGTAATACCTAATCAGTAAACATTGCCCTTTCAAACACAGTACTCTTCAGGATTTACTCTAGAAAGTCCTACTTTTTAGGGTCACCAATTCTTTATGTGTATAATGTTTCATTCAGTAAATTTGTTTATATATTATAGACAAAAACTTGGAAAGAAACACTATCTAGATTATCTGAAACTTATTTGTTGGCCCAACAAGGATTAATTTAGTGTAGCTACTCCATATTAAATTATTCTCAGTGCTTTATCACAAAATTACTTATATACTCAATTGTTGGAGTGGAGTTTATGTAGAACTGTGGCTGTTCATTCAAAAACTGTGATAACAAAGTGCTGTTTAGGTGAATTAAGTTTTTAAGGTTTTTAAGAGAAAAATGAATAATTTTCATCCAAAGATTAATAGAAAAATATTAAGATGAATGAACAATATTTGTGAAACATGTGTTTTTATTTAAATATAGCTTTGAAAAATATATACTTTGTTTACTTAAAAAAGTATTCAAAATAAAAAATTCTACTTCATATATTTTTAGAACTACCTTATTGTTACTCAATCTCCATTTATTGTAAATTAAGGAAAAAAGAGCCCATTGTGCATGTGTGTTCCATTGTGAGAGGAAACAGGTTTTTCTGTGTGATTTTATAGTCCATACCTATACTCTGGTTCTCATACCTCATATGTGTATAGAATGATAAACTGGAAAAAAAAAAAAAGGAAACTTGTTCACAAAATGCCTTAAAAAATTGTCAAGCTTCTTATAAAACACGAATATTGTAAATTTTCAAATAAATGTTAAAGAATTTTTAAAATTTTACCAAGATGCAAATAGACAATATGCTAATGATTTCATTCAACTAAATTTGTACCATAAGGAACAATAAAATTAGGGCCATATGTTCATGGCATGAGATAATTGGATAAGAATAAAACAGTAGGAGATTCTGGTTTGTCACAACTTAATTATATGTTTTTAGGAGTACACAGATTAAGAATGTTTTTATAATATATATTTAATTAGCTGCAACAAATCAAATTACTCAAACTTTTAGTTATATTAAGTTCAAGCATAAACTTATAGATACAGCATAAGAAATGTACATGAAATTATAAATCGACATGATTATCAGTTGCTAGTAGTAAGAGTTATTACATTACACATATTTTCTCTTGTAATATGTTAAACATTCTGTCTTTGGTTCCTACTTTCCATATAATTTTAAATTAGCCCACTAAAATAATAGTTAAATAGTAATTTAACTTCTCTGAAATTTAGTGTCTTATCTGCTGAAATAGAGTAATACTAACTTAGAAGTTTATTAGGAGAATGAAATAAGATAATATGTACGAAAACATCTCTCACTTTGTTTCATACATAATAGAAGTTTATTTTTATTTTTTAGCTGCAGCATGCAGCAATATTTTAACTTTATTGTCTTCTGATAAATTCACATTCATTATAACGGTCTGGAATATCTTTGACCTTTATCATTCGAACTATTTTTTTCTGTTTATTAGAGAGCTCCAGAAACTATTATTCACAAATCATTATTTCTGATGCCATTCTCTGAGGTGTGAGCATCTGCGAGCTGCTAACAGAGGGTGCAGCTGTTCTGAGAAGGCTGTGTTGTGTTGCCAAGCAACTACTGCAAACTAAATCCCGGGGCAAGTTGCTTGCCCAGGCGCACCTGCCTGTCGACCCAGCTATTTATTTAATTAAAAATCTGTTCCTGCACAACAGCTTGGCCGGAAAGGCAACAGCAGCAATCGATTACAACTATATTAAATGACCTACCCATATTGTTTCATTGACTATTCATTGCAAACCAAAGATGTCTCCAACCATCCTCATTTACTCTTAATGACTTTGCAAAAAGTATGTAAGAGCAAAATATGGATAGATTCTACTTGAACGTCAGAGAAACTGAAACCAATTTGTCAGGCACATCGCTTCGTGTAATAAAATGTTCCAAAAATAAAATGTTTCACAAACAAGAGAGCTTATAATAAGACAATACTTCATTTGTACATGCAACAGGAGGAAAAGGGAGTTTAAACTATATATTTACTATTGGAAATTTGGAAAGTCGGTGTTTTCACAAACCAAGCTACTTTACTTTTTTTTTTCTTTTCGATTAAAAGTAAATCACTACTTCAAGCGCATTAGAATT
The DNA here is from genome assembly GCA_028627145.1 of Eidolon dupreanum. Taxonomy (NCBI): domain Eukaryota; kingdom Metazoa; phylum Chordata; class Mammalia; order Chiroptera; family Pteropodidae; genus Eidolon; species Eidolon dupreanum. Next base: position 33,813,096 of record CM053514.1, read on the forward strand.
CATTGTTATATTACACTGGTTTTCTAGTCCCCTTCTCATTTTTTTTTTTTTTAAATTGACAGAGGCTCTTTTCTGTCACCAGATGATATTAGAAATAAAACTGTCAAGAATTAATACCAGCCATTGAAATTCTTTCAAAACCAGGGAAATTCTTGGCAATACTTACAATCATGTCAACTGTACTCTGTACTTTGAGGCTCATTCCAGCTTCCTCTTCCCTCTTAGTAACAGCTAGATCCAATAAGGATTTTAAGGGGAAAAAAGCAAAGGTCTCAGTTGTGATTGCATGACAGATTTATTTTTAATATATTAAGTGAATATCTTAAAGTAGGACTCCAATAACTAAAATAGTCCCAAATTTTAGGGCAGCTATTAAAGTCAAGAAAGGTCTTTATTAAGAATTTAATGTTTGTTATATATCAAGAGCAGCATAAATTATTATTAAAAAGCCTAGAATTTTCATTGAATGATATATAAATTACCTGTTCAAAGGAATCTTGTTCTCTGAAAAGGTACTAAATAAAAGACAAATAATAATGATATTAATTGGCGCTCGCATTTAAAGGATATAATATTCTGGAGCATGGCATACATAAACACTAATACTAAAGGCAGTCTCATGGAAGACCTGGACTAAATAGGGGCACCCTTTTAACATAACTTACAAAACCTATGTTAATAGATTAATCTTTTCAATGTGAGTAGTATAATTTTATTTTTGATATGTCATCTGGAGCCCTGACCACTATGGGGCTCCTGTTCCTCCAGGTCTCATCCCAAGGAACCAAAGCCCCATGGGCACTACTCCCCTGCCACGCTTCCTAGAACAGAACAGAATCAAGTAGTGATTGGTTGCTAACCCAAGCTGAAGGCAGGGTGATAGGAGGTTTATAGGGTAAGGAATTGCAGAGGAGGGAAAAGAGGGAGAAAGTAGTGAGAGCAGGGAGCTCCCTGCCCTTTGCAGACCCTCTTCCCAGCAGGGACTGGTTTGATTTCTTAGAAAAGCTGCTCTCAAATCTCTAGCACATTTTAGATTAAACGAGAGTTGAATTGCTTCATTTGCACCTAAAGTTAAAAAGGGAGAAAAGGAAAAGAAAAAACAAAAAGAACTGATTTAACATCCTTCAGAATTTTATTGTGTGCACAATGAGCTAACAATGAGATATATTACTTATGGAGTGCACTGGCCAATTTTTACACAATAGAGTATAGTATCAGAGAGATACATAATGATGCAGAGTGCTCATAAATGTTTATAGTATTTCTCTTTTTTTAGAGCGAAGTCCCATAATAGATTGCACAGTCAAAGGTATATAATACATAATCTCTACTCTTAAGGAACTCACAGCCTGAGGGTAAATACTATTACAAAACAAGCAATTCCAAAGCCCTGTGAGAAGTGTTATTATGGTAGAGACTAGAGGGACAAGAAAACCTGAAGCTTGATCTGAGACATTGGTGGAAGAATGGATAGGAATTTTTCTGATGGACAAAAATAAGGACATTTCTAGCAATGGAAGTTAAGTACATGTAGCAATAAGGATATTAAATAACATAGTAGTTTATGAGAAGTGAGTAGGAGGCAGTATAGATGGCACTAAGTATAAGGACATAGGCTTGGGATCATATGACTTGAGATAGGAATCTTTTTGTCTGCTTCTGACGGTAACCCTGCAAACTTGACTTACTTTTTCTTTCTTTCTTTCTTTCTATTTCTTTCTTTCTTTCTTTCTTTCTTTCTTTCTTTCTTTCTTTCTTTCTTTCTTTCTTTCTTTCTTTCTTTCTTTGCTGTGCAACTGTCTTTATCTTATTTTATTTTTTTTATTAAGTTTATTGGGGTAACATTGGTTAATACAATCATATAATTTTCAGGTGTACATTATAATTTGAAATCTGTGTATGCTATTGTGTGTTCACCACCC
>CM053514.1:33815517-33845659 GCA_028627145.1 Eidolon dupreanum
GATCAATTCTTAGTTTTTTGAGGAACCTCCATACTGTTTTCCATAGTGGCTGTACCGACTTGCAGTCCCACCAGCAGTGTATGAGAGTTCCTTTTTCTCCGCATCCTCTCCGAAGTTTGTTATTACTTGTCCTGTTGATTACAGCCATTCTAGAGGTGTGAGATGGTATCTCATTGTGGTTTTGATTTGCATTTCACTAATAGCTAGGGATGTTGAGCATCTTTTCATATATTTGTTGGCCATTTGTATGTCTTCTGGGGAGAAGTGTCTGTTCAGGTCCTCTGCCCATTTTTTGATTGGATCATTTGTTTTTTGTTGTTATTGAGTCATATGAGTTCTTTGTATTTTTTGGATATTAGGCCCTTATCGGAGGTGTTGCTTGCAAATATGTTTTCCCATTTGTATGGTTGCCTCTTTACCTTGTTGATGATTTCTTTCACTGAGCAGAAGCTTTTTAGTTTGATTAGTCCCATTCATTTATTTAACTTTTGCTTCCCTTGCCTTTGAGGTCAAATTCATAAAATCCTCTTTAAGTCCAAGGCCCTTGAGTTTAGTTCCTATGTTTTCTTCTATGCATTTTATTGTCTCAGGTCTTACATTCAGGTCCTTAATCCATTTTGAGTTAATTTTGGTGTGTGGTGATAGACAACAGTCTAGTTTCATTCTTCTGCACGTGGCTTTCCAGTTTTCCCAGAAATATTTATTGAAGAGGCTTTCCTTTCTCCACTGGATGTTTTTGACTTCTTTGTCAAAAATTGTTTGCCCATATAAATATGAGTTTAATTCTGGACTCTTCATTCTGTTCCACTGGTCCCTGTGTCTGTTTTGCTGCCAATACCATGCCATTTTGATTACTGTCACTTTGTAGTATCATTTGAAGTTGGGCAGAGTGATGCCTCCAGCCTCTTTCTTTTTTCTCAGGGTGGCTTTGGTAATTCGGGGTCTTTTGTGCTTCCATAGAAATCTGATGATTTTTTGTTCTATTTCTTTTAAAAATGCCAATAAGATTTTGATGGGGATTGCATTAAATCTGCATAATGCTTTAAGTAATATGGTCATTTTAACTATGTTCATTCTTCCAATCCAAGAACACGGAATATCTTTCCATTTCTTTGTATCTTCTTCAATTTATTTTAATAGGGTCTTAACATTTTCGTTATATAGCTTCTTAGCTCGTTTCATTAAATTTCTTCCTAGGAATTTTATTCTTTTTGTTGCAATTGCAAAAGGAATTAATTTTTCCACTTCTTTTTCTGATGCTTCATTATTAGAGTATAAGAACGCTATGAATATTTTAATGTTAATTTTGTATCCAGAGACTTTATTGTATTTGCTTATTATTTCTAGTAGTGTTCTTGTGGTGTCTTTAGGGTTTTCTATATATAGAATCACGTCATCCGCAAATAGTGACAGTTTGACTTCTTTGTTTCCTATTTGGATGCCTTTTATATCTTTCTCTTGTCTGATTGCACTCGCTAGGATCTCCAATGTTATATTGAATAACAGTGGCGATAGTGGACAGCCTTGCCTTGTTCCTGATCTTAGAGGGAAGGTTTTCAGTTTTTCACCATTAAGTATAATGTTGGCTGGGGGTTTGTCATAGATGGCTTTTGTTATGTTAAGGTATTTTCCTTCTATACTGATTTTGTTAAGTGTTTTAATCATAAATGAATGCTGTATCTTATCAAAGGTTTTTTCTGCATGTATTGATATAATCATATGATTCTTATTTTTGAATTTGTTTATATGGTGTATCACATTAATCAATTTGCATATGTTGAACCATCTCTGTGCTTCTGGGATGAAGCCCATTTGATCGTGGTGTATAATCTTTTTGATATGTTGCTGTATTTGGTTCCCTAGTATCTTATTTTTGCATCTGTGTTCATGAGAGATATTGGTCTGTAGTTTTTGTGTGTGTGTGTGTGTGTGTTATCTTTACTAGGTTTTGGTATCAGAGTAATATTGGCCTCATAAAATGTATTGGGAAATATTGCCTCCTCTTTGATATTTCGGAAGAGTTTGAGGAGAATAGGTATTAAATCTTCTTTGAACGTTTTTGGTAGAATTCACTGGTGAAGCCATCTGGTCCTAGACTTTTACTTTTTGGCAGGTTTTTGATGATTGTTTTAATTTCCATACTGTTGATCGGTCTATTTAGATTTTCCAGTTCTTTTTGATTCAGTCTAGGAAGATTGTATTTTTCTAAGTACTTATCCATTTCTTCTAGGTTATTAAATTTGGTGTTATATAATTTTTCATAGTAGTCTTGTGTGATCCTTTGCATTTCTGCGATGTCAGTCATAATTTCCCCTCTTTCATCCATGACTTTGTTTGTCTCCTTTCTCTTTTTTCTTTACTGAGTCTAGTCAGGGGTTTGTCAATTTTATTAACCTTCTCAAAGAACCAGTTCTTTGTTGCATTTATTTTTTCTATCATTTTTTATTTTCAATTTCATTTATTTCTACTCTAATTTGATTATTTCTTTCCTTCTGCTGACTTTAGGATTTATATGTTCTTCCTTTTCTAGTTTTTTAAGATAAAGCATTAGGTTTTTTATTTGGGCTCATTCTTGTTTTTGGAGGTGGGCCTATAATGATATGAACTTTCCTCTTATGGCCACTTTTGCCATGTACCAAAAGTTTTGATATGTTGTACTATCATTATCATTCATTTCTATGTATCTCTTCATCTCTTTTTTATTTCTTCTCTGACCCAGTTATTCTTCAGTAGCATGTTGTTTAATCTCCATGTATTTATGTTTCTTCCTGATTTCTTTTTGCAGTTGATCACCAGTTTCAAAACATTATGATCAGAGAATATAGTTGGTATGATTTCAACCCTCTATATTTGTTGAGGCTATCTCTGTATCCCAGTATGAGAATGTTCCATGTGTACTAGAGAAGAGTGTATAAGCAGCTGTTTTGGGATGGAAGGCTCTGTAAATATCAATTATGCCTAGTAGTTCTAATGTGTCATTTAAGGATGTTATTTCCTTATTGATTTTCTGTTTGAATGATCTGTCCATATCCAACAGTGGGGTATTTAGGTCCCCTACTATGATAGTGTTTTGGTCTGTTTCTCCCTTTAATTCTGTTAGTAATTACTTTACATATTTTGAGGCTCCCTGATTGGGAGCATAGATATTAATAAATGTTATGTCTTCTTGGTGCATGATTCCCTTTATCATTATGAAGTGTCCCTCAGTATCTTTACTTTTTGATTTTGAAGTTTATTTCGTTAGATATTAGTACCGCTACTCCCGCTTTCCTCTGAATGCCATTTGCTTGAAATATCATTTTCCACCCTTTCACTTTGAGTCTATATGTCTTTGAAACTGAGGTGTGTCTCCTGGATGCAGCATATGGTTGGGTTTTGTTTTGTGATCCATTCTGCAACTCTGTGCCTTTTTATTGGTGAGTTCAGTCTATTTACATTTAGGGTGATTATTGAAATATGAGGTCTTCTTATAGCTATTTTATCTTTTGCTTTCTGGTAGCTCAGTGTTTTCATTATATATATATTATACATATATATTATTTCATTATATATATATTATATATATATTATGTATATATATATATATAAATACAGTCGTTCATTTTCTTCTGCTCATGCCTAATCTCCACTCCCCTTTGCGAATTTGAATCTTTGAATCCCCCTCTTTTCAGTCATTGTTATCTTAATTTGTCCCTATGTGTGCTGAACATTCATTACTATCTTGTTATAACAATTTTCTTCTTATTACTTAAGTTTATAATGTCCTCTTTTAGTAATGGTTGCACTCCTCTGCTTCTATTTGCCTGATAGTCACTTTACTCCTAATTATGGTTTTTTGTTTTGTTTTGTTTTGTTTTGTTTTGTTTTGTTTTGTTTGTAATTTCGTTTTAGGTGAATGACTCCTTTCAGTATTTCCTGTAGTGCAGGCCTCATAGTATAGAATTCCCTCAATTTTTGTATGTCTGGAAAAGTCTTAATTTCTCCTTCATATCTAAAGGAGAACTCAGCTGGATACATTATTCTAGGCTGGTAGTTCCTTTCACTTAATAGTTTAAATATTTGATTCCTTTCCTTTCTGGCTTGTAAGTTTTGTGCCAAAAAGTTTGAGGATAATCTATTGGGTTTACCTTTATACATTATCATTTTTTTTCTTTCTGGCTGCCCTGAGAATTCTGTCTTTGTCATCGATTTTTGATAATTTTAATAGAATGTATCTTGGTGAAGGCCTTTTTGGGTTGAGATAATTGGATGTTCTGTTGATTTCTTGAATTCCAAGCTCTAGCTCATTCCTTAGCTTTGGGAAATTCTCGTCAACTATTTGTCTAAATTGCTTTCTAGTCCCTGCTCCTTTTCCTCCCCTTCAAGAATTCCCATTATTCTTATGTTTCCTCTCTTGATGGTATCAGCTAATTCTTGAATTTCTCTTTCATTATTTTTCATTCTTTTGTTTCTCACTTCTTCCTTCTGATTTATTTCTAGATTCCTGTCTTCAATATCACTGATCCTTTCCTCCATTTGGTCAACTCTATTTCCCAAGCTGGCTATTTCACTTTCAACTCTTGCAGTGTGTTTTTCATCTCCAGAAGTTCTATTTGGTTCTTTTTGAGGGTTTCAATCTCCTTGCTCTGCTCATCTAGTTGTTTTTTTAATTCTTGAAATTGTTGGTTTGAGTTTTTATGGATCTCATTGAGTTTTTTCAGAAGAACCATCCTGAATTCTCTGTCATTTAAGTCACATGTTTCTATGTCTATAAGGTTATTTTCTGGAAATTTTTCTTTCTTTCTGAGATGCTTTGTTACCTTGGTTGTTCATGGTGTTTAATGGACTATTTTTCTGCCTGGGCATTAATGAAAGTGTATTCTACTGTTTTTCCAAAAAGAAGATTTATCATATAAAGGTCTCTTTTTAGCCTGTTGCAAAGAATGCACTTTTCTTTTGGTTTCCAGTAGTGATGTCTAAGCCTCTTGGATCCCTGCTTTATATAAAGTCTTAATAATGCTTTTTAAATTTTCTTGTAGATATTTAATCAAATTCGCTATTCTCTGTTTCAGTCCCTGTCAGTCTCAGTTTCGGCAGCGTTTGCTCAGATTCCCCTGGAGCTCCGGGGTGATAAGTCTTGGAAGGTATAGGGGGAGGGGCCTCTGGGTTGGGGGTTGAGCACTGTGACTCAGCCTCCATTTTACAAATGCGCGGCAAAAATCAACTGTTGTTTCTCTGCAATCCTATCCTGCTTCTCTGCTTTCTGCCCTGATGAAAAGCCCTGCAGCTTTCCCAGGCAGGGCTGTTCAGAGAACTTGCCACAGGAATTTGCTGTTCCTTCTCCTCTCCCCCTCCTCCTGCAGGGAGCTCCAGCAGCTGCAAAAGGCAGCTTCTTTATTACTCTCAGTCCACTGTCCAACACCCGAGGTTCTGACCTGCAGTGGCTCTTACGTGCAGAGCCCATGCTCAGACATGCTGGTGTGCAGTTTGAGTGTTTTTCGTTGAGTTTTAGATGTTCAGCTTATTGTTGTTTCAAGGGGAGAAATCTGGGGACATCTTTCACTCTGCCATGTTTCAAAAGATCTACTTTGTCTTTCTAAGTTTCTGTTTCCTCTACAGTAAAATGAGGATAATATACTAATATATCTGTCAAAGAGTTGTTGTGAAGTTTCATACTATGTATGGAAAGTGCTTAGCACAGTACTTAACAGTGCTTAGCAAAGTATTACTTAAGAAATAACAATAGTAGTTCAGTATGGTAAGACTGAAATGAGTGATGGAATATGAGCCTATATTTCTATATAGACAGATCAAAAATGGTCTTATGCTATGTGAAAGAAAATTACTGCATTCTTAAATCATACTAAAATAGTTTTTTTTGTCCTTTTATGTCTTGCAATGGAATAGAATTGATTTGGAGTATTTCCCCTGATACTTAAAAACAACAAATAACTCAAAGAAAACAAGCCTCAAAAAAGAAACCTGAAAGGATGTCTTTTTTACAATGTTGTAAACTGTGTTTACACAAACGACTCAGAGAAATATGTTTGTAAAGAAAATCTGTACCATAAAGGGACCTCAGGGTAAGTAAACATGAAAATGGTAATATAAAAATACCCCCTATTCATCATATATTATTGTGTGCCTAACATAAAAACCAATAACAAAAAAAAAAAAAAACATGCAATTTTATAGTCTTCATAAAATATACTATTGATGCTTGCTTTTAAAATTCAGAGCAACATGTGACCCAGAGTTTCACTTACTTAGATACCATTTCTACTACCATCAGGACAGGAAGTGCATTAGACTCTGTCATTTGAACATGTGACCATCTTGCTCATGTAACATGCAGTTCACTTTAAAATTTCAATCACTGGACCTTTTGTTACACTTATGTGAGGGCTTCCCTTTCTCCTTACTTCCTGTTGATTAGTTTCATTAGCACTTAATCTATTCCCACTCCCCACCTCAAGGTGCATGGATATTAATAAATATAAATAAATTTAGCAAAAAAAATTTTAACCAGAAATATATATAAGAATTGTAACCTGTTCAGAGATTCTGGAAGTGTAATACTATAAGAAATAAATAAAGTTTATTCCCAATTTCTCCATTAAATGGCATTGAGCAATCATTAGCCTATATGAGTTTCAGTTTTTCTACACCTAGAAAATAGATCAGTTAAATAGCTATACTCTAAAACCCATGGCATAACTAAGATTTTTTTGGCTGCCATTTTTTACTTATAATAAGTCAGATATGTTCTAGTGAAACATATGACTTAACACTCTTGAGAAACCAACAAAAGTATCAATAGTTTTTGAAATGGTATATCAGTAAGAAAGTAAATAATAATGTCAAGGTTACTTGAGAATTAATAAACAAAACATTAAATAGAAATTTCTTTGGAGGACACATCACGAGAGTTTCATTTTGACTACTATGAATGACATTAAAAGGTAAAACAAGTTCTTCCTTATTAAGAGGTTTCTAAATCCCTCCTTTTTGAAAGAAGCAAAGAGGTCAAACAATTTAGAGTAACTCTGAAATGAACATTAATAGTTTTTTAGCCATTTATTATATGTCTCCTATGTTTAGTTACTGTATCCTGATTTTTCTCTGGGAAATACTCTGTTCTTGTACTTTCAGTCCAAATGTTTCTCAAAGGAGTGAACTCTACTCCTCTGTCCTAAACATCATCATACTCCACTGGTCCTTGGGATTAATTGGGGTGAGTATCCAACCTCAGCAATCAAATTAGAGTCAACCTCAAAACTGTCATTAAAACAATGAGGGAAAAAATAAATCTTGTTCACAGGACAGTGGCATTGAATAACAATAGGAAGCAGAAACTGCCAAAGACCACTACCCTTGTCTGAAACAGTAAAGTACCATCAAAAGCAATAATTGAGGCATTCATTTTACCTCTTTACAAAGTGATTACAATAAAAGTTCATTTTACACTGAAAACCTCTTCAATTCTGTAAGAAAAAGGAAAAATATATGGTTAATGTGTTTATTTATTCGTGTGCTTTATTTATTTTACATTTTCAAATACATGCAACGAGTTTTATGTTGGTATTAATTCTATGAGATGCCATTGCTTAGGCCAGTGCTGTCCAAAACCACAAGCCACATATGGCTATTTAAATTTATATTGATTAAAATTAAATCGAAAGTAAAAATTTACTTCCTCAATTGAGCCACATTTGAGGCACATTTTCAAGGTTCCATAGCCACATATGACTGGTATCTATTACTGGACAGTGCATAGACAGTGCATAGATCTCTTTTCATTATTAAAGAAATTTCTATTAGTTGGCACTGGCTTAAACAATACAGTTCAATAAAAAGTGAAACATAATAATTCTCTTGTCCCAAGAAAAGTATATTTAGAGTGGGATATACAAGAATGAATTCGTAATTATAACATAGGATGATAAAGAAAATTATGAGATGTGATCAACAGGGGCACAGAAATGGATTTCTTAAGGAAATGACATCTAGATAAAAAAAGATTATCCAGAGTATTTTCATTACTCCTAAAATTTTCCTTTTATCTTTTAGATTAATCCCTCTACAACTGACCCTAAGCAACTAATGTAATGCTTACTAACCCATGGAATGACTTTCTTTTCCAGAATTTTATATAATGAAATCATACAGTATACAATGTTTTATGTCTGGCTTTTTCAATTAGCATAATGGTATTCAGATAGGGTTATATTGTTGTGAGTAACAGTAGTTCATGCCTTTTCATTGCCAGGTAGTATTTCATTGTGTAAATATACCACAGTTCATTTATTCATCTATTGATGGATACTTGTGTTCTCCCATTTTAGGCTTTTATGAATAAATGTGCTATGCACATTCATGTACAAGTGTTTGTAATAACATAAATATTTACTCAAACTTCACTTGAATAAATATCTACTAGTATAATTGCTCTTGAATAAATATCTATTCTTATAATTGAATTACACTTGAATAAATACATAATCTTGCCCGTTGCCTTCCATGGACAAATCTGAGATGAACTTTAAGGAGGATGCTCCTTTCTGGTAACCATCATTTAACTGCCTTCTTCTAATAAGTGATAAGTTGGAACCTTAAGAACAAACTTAGATGTTGTGCAATCATATATTGTTGCATAACAGCCTTGGTTTTTTTTTTTTTTTTTTTTTTTTAGGCAAGGCAACCCTTGGTCGACCTCACAGATTGCAAGGAACTTGTCAGCTTACAATCTCTTATTTTTTTATTTTTTATGCCTACAGCACCTGGTCTTTCTAGGTGGTTTCCCATCCAAGTACGGCTTAATACTGCTTAGCTTCCAAGATCAAATGGGATTGGGCTTGTTCAGGGTAGCATGGCTGTAGACATAACCTTGGTATTTTATTGACAATGTAACTCCAATAAAGAGTTTAAAAATATATTGGTATTAAAACCTTGTGTTATTTTTAATTTAGTAGAACAAATAATCCCTACTAGTTTTAAAATAGTCTTCTTGTAAATTTTTTCTATGACTCAGATTTCATCCTGAAATTCTATGCATTCTTTTGAGTAAATGAAGATCTTTTTCCCAATTCAAATAAATATTTCTAATACTTTTTAGCATTTAGAAGACTAATTTTTACCTACTCTAGCATAACTAGAAGTTTCTGGTATATTTATGCATATAGATAAATGATAAATTGATAGACTATATATACATGTATATGAATATAGCAATTTTTATTTCATACCTTGGCAGTCTTGTGAAAATTGGATATTACATCTTATATGAAAAAATAAATAACCAAATTATACTTTATCTGCATCAATGCAGCGAGATTTACATTTCGAATTTTACAGAGAACAGTTTTACATTTTGGGACCCTCGGGATCTTTGAACTTCCAGAATCCTTGATTTGATTTCGTAGATCATATATTATGTATGGCATATGTAATCACTACCTCTTTCTTAGTTTTACATAATGGTATTTATATGTGTATTTATTTCAAAGAAGAGAAGTAAATAGCATATTCAACTATATAATTCACTATGCAATCATATATTTTTTTAGTTATGAAATAACTATTCTAAAATATTTTTCTTAAATTTGAACCAATTTAATAAAAATTTAGTAGAAAGTGCAGCCAGATAGCAATAAAATACTTTGTTAATTTATGCACAAATACAACAGAATTGATGTTACCATAAATCAGAAATAATACTTATCTTGACTTTTCCCAAGTATTCTGTAATAACTACCAGGTAACATGCACTAAATAATTAGACTTTCCTCCAGTATCAATGTAATATCACAGATGTCAGGTCATACAAGACAAAAAATCTAGACAGTCATATTTCCTTTGATTATTAGGGGTAAAATTCTCTGTATTGCTATGAAGCTAAAACCAAAGTGGTCATAACAGACTTAACAAGAATGATTATCAATGTCAAAAATCCAGCTATGATCTTGTTCATCTTTTCTCGACGGTATTGCTATTTCTCTAGAGTATCTTTATGAAAGAGAAATCTAAATTTTTTCATTAAAAAATGTATTTGGTAAGATTTAAAAATAAATTAATGGCTTTATTCGACTAGAAAATGTTCTACTTACAAATGAGCAATGAGAATCAGGATGCTCCATCAGAAAAAAAATACAATATATAACAGAATCATAAGAATGTAATTATTATAATATAAAAATAGCTTGTCCAAGAAGACCTTTCTAGTCCTGGTATTCATTATTCTATTCTAATTTTAATTAATTCCTTTGGGGCTCAATAATTGAAAAAAAATACTGCCTTATCAACTTCATAAACATTCTTTACATATGGTGGTCAGGAATGAGTGAATTCTTTTCCATTCACTCATTCTAATTAGCTGCTTTTATAACAAAAGAAAATCTAAACTCTTTCTTGCCCAGAGTAAAATTAAATAAAAAGAGTATGCTTCTTTTATAACTCTAGCCTTAAGTAGTTAACTATCTGATTAAAACTCTCTGTATGTATGAAGGAAATGAGCATTAGAAATTAGTGAGGGTTCTTTATAGCAAAAGTTGAAATTATAAAAGATATAGGCAGAATAAGTCTTCCACCTATGATTATACTATATTCTAGAAGTATCGATTTAGAGATCTTCCTGTGGTAACTGTGTCACACCAACAGTAGTGGCAATTGATAAAAATCATTCATTTTAGGTTGTCTCTTAAGTAGCTGAGAGTGCTGGATTTTATTTTTTTTTTTTTTCTAGGCATGCCAAGAGCACCTTATTTTTTAACAAAACAGAGAGTTTTCAAGAAATGAGAAGTCATCAAGACTGTCAAGTATTTCTAGGCACTAAACCAAGATAAGAACTAAGAAGTGATCATTTGATTTAGTGATATGAAAATTGCTGATTTCCTTGGCAACTACAATTTCAATGGAATTGTTGGTAGGAAGAAGCCAGATTGTAATGGGTAGAGAAATGAGTAGGATGTAAGAAAGAAATCATGATGAGTGTAGAAAACTCCTTCAAAGTGTTTTGTTATAAATCAGGATGAAAAAGATAGCTGAAGAAGATTGAGAGACTAAAAGAAAGTTTTTTCATTATTTTAAAAAAGGAAGATATTAAAATGCTAATAGAATAAATGCAGGAAAAAATACTTTTAACAAGAAGAGCGAAGTCAATGTAGCAACTTCTTGGAGAAAGCATGAATGAGTCTTAGGTAAAAAACATTACTTCCCATTTTAACAGAAACCAATGAAAGTGTTTATGTGGGTACATTTATTAATTTATTAGCAGGATGTTGAGGGATTTTCCTTCTAACAGCTTTCATTTTAAAGCAGCAGATAAGTTATCTGTTGAACAACAACAATAAAAAACAATCTTATTAAACTTTTGACTCTATCATCTCACAGGAAATATAGAGAGAAATGTTAAATGATATCAAGAAAATGTAGTCAGCTGAATTCCATGTTATATGCAATCTAGTTGCTTCAACAAATAAATGGCATTTTAAAAGGGTAAGGGAACTCTATATTCTTAATACAATTAGGAAAAATTGAGCATTAATTGGATATAAGATCATTTAGAATTACTATCAGTTTGTTAAGTGTGGTTATTAGTATTGCAGTTATTTTTAAATGACTGAGAGATACATGTTGAAGTATTTATGAACAAAAAGATATGATATCTGAGATTAGTTTTGAAAGATATCAGCAAAAAAAAAATGTAACAGAATTAAAAGAAGCAAGAACATCAAAATGCCAATAATAAATGTTGATAAATAATATGGAAACACTAATACTAGGCATTTTTTCAAGATGTTTTGTTGTAAGTAGGAGTAATAATGAGACAATCGGAAGAGATATAGGATAAAGGGGTTTATTTGTTTTAAGTGGTACTAAAACATGTTTGTATGCTGATGAAAATAATCCAGTGGATAGGAAGAAACTGATGATGTGGGAAATAGAGTAAATATAGGCACAGAGTTTCTGAGGTGAGAGGGAATGGCATCCAGAACTCAAGCAGAGAAGTAGAAGTTCACCTTTGATAAAAGCAAGGAGACTTTGTCCACAGTAACTATTAGAAAAAGTAGGCTGCCTGTATGCAGATGTAGATAGGTTCCTACTTGGTGGGAGAATTCAAAGTTCCTAAATAACTGCTTCTCATTTCACAAATCAAATATAAGCAAGATAATAAATAAGACTAAGGAAGCAGTGAGGAACTGAAAGAAGTTTGAAAAGAAAAGAGAAATTCCAGAAAGTGCTTTTCAGTCAGATCTTTCATCTAATTAGCTCAATAAAATCATCTGTATATATCTAAGTGAAGGCTGTGATGTGGTCATATTTCTTAGATTATTTTCCTGAGAAATCACTTTAATTTATCTTTACTTTTGATAGAATCTTGTTAGTGAACAATTCTTAGTGATAGACTCAGAAAGCTACTTACAGATAATGAAATTAAAAGAAAAGGGTATTGGAGGCAGTCACGCCATAGGGCTTTTGTGTCTTTCATTTGAGTCTTCAAAACTGTATCAGCTGTTCAGACAGTGTGATTCCAATTCCATGTGGCTTTATATAGATAACGCTACTGTAGATTTAATGTCTTTCTTTCAAGATGTATCCTTTATAATCATTATAAAAGAAGGAGAGGAGAATGATTAAAGGGAATATGTGAATGACACAATAAAACTTCATTATCAGATCTGAAACTAAGCTGTATTCACTATATGCCACATAGCACATATCATGTGAAATAATAATAGATTAAAACAACATCCTGGTGGGAGTGGGAGTTTGAAAGCCAATTAAACAGAACAAATTTCTTCTAATGTGTCAAAATAATGCAAGTGGCTAGGCTAAATAAAGTCATGCTGGTGCACTGCTGTGAAAATAGAATGATTAATACCCTTCGGTATTATTTATGCTTAGTTTAAGACACAGTAGACTAATGATTAGATATTGTGAACCAATAAATTTCTATATGAATGTTACAAATTCCATTTAAATTATCTACTTTCTATGTGTCATGTATTCTCCCATATTATGCTTTTGTTCATTTTGCAGTTTAACATAAAACCTCAGGCCCTAGACTTTAAAAAAGGTAAGATTTGAAACTATAACCTAAAAGGTTTTTCCTTTGTGGAAATGGTTACTAATAAATTCAGCATGCTGAAATGTTCACAAAAATTTAGGCCAAAATAATGTGGGAATATATATTTCTTCGTTTCTAGGTATAATGCTTGCTTCATAATGACTTAATATAAAAAGTAATTTTAAGGAGAAAATAAATTAAAATATTTTATTCATGTCAAAGGTGTAGTACTTACTATGATTTGAAATTTCTATAAAAAAAAAAGAAGTGTTACTTATGTCTTACTTAATTTTACAGTGAGTTTTATTAACATATTGGCTCATTTTAGAGGATTAAATAAAATCATGGGGAAAAAATGATATGATAAATATTAACTCCTGAGCCACCTCAACAATTACTTTCCTCATCTGGGCACATTTAGTTTTCTTTGAGAATATTTTCTCAGTATGGAATATAACATTTTTTAATTATAGAAAAGTTTCATATAATGCTACATGCCATGTTTCTGAAATTGAATGTACATATAATTGCAAGAAAATAATGTGAAATAAGACTACAAAGAAAATCAGGTGTGATCTTTGCTAATTTCCCTTACAGGAGCAATCTGCAGTGAACAAACCAGCATATAGATTAATAGTCTCATTTCAAAGTTATTACATGGCAAATTGGCAATTGGCATGCCAAATATGAAAAGGCAAACAGAAGATAATAAATGGCATTTTATGTAGCATTTTTAATGAGGAGATGTAATCAACAAAAGGTAATCACTAAGGCACTTATAATTAGAAGAATTATAAAGCCCCTGAAGCCAAATCAAGTTCATTCAGAGAATTAATAGATAACACTTTTCTCATTGTTTACTGATATAAGATATCTATCCTTCTTTCCTTCATAATTTTAGTTTACAAAATCATTATACTATATACCAAAAAGGCATGTGTGGGTCCCAGGCCTGGCTGGTCCCAGGTCTGGCTGTGATCCAGTCTTGCGGCTAGGAATAGGACCCCTGATTTAGAATGTTACATTAGTATAGTAGGGCGCCTGCGCCTAAAATATGTAAACATAATTAAGCTTATTGTATCAAGTATGTGTGGCTGAATGCCACTATTGCACTCTGATATGTGTGGAGCCCATGTGGTCCCCTAGGGAGCAGAAAGGGAGCACAAGAAGGGGAGCAGAAGAGGAGCAGAAGGGGAGCAGAAGGGGAGCAGAAGAGCAGGAACAGAAGCCCGCTCTCCACAATAGAACTGCACTCCCCACAACAAAAGCGGGCTCCAAGCAGTAAAGGTGGTGTCTGACCTTTCATTCTCACGTTGGCCCCTTGTGCGTTCTTCCAACTGGACGTCTCACCATCGAACCTTCCCTTCTCAATCAGTTCAGTGCTGACAGTATGCAAAAATCCAAATTTTTAAGATCCCCTCTGGTACATTCTTTTTGTTTGGAAGTTCTCATATAAACTGAATAAGAGCAACCAATTTAGGCTCTCTTCCTGTGAAAATATATGGTCAATAGAAACAAATTTTGTAATTTATCAAAATTTAGAAATCAACTAACCAACTATGTAATTTCTTTATCTTTTTTTTGTTTTAGTTCTATTTTCTCTAAAATTTGATTATTTAATAGTATTTCAAACATGATAGCTTTTATCAGCCATAGCAAAAAAGAAATGACATAAGAAACAGTTAAATAACAATATGGTAAATGTAGAATAGACTTTTATAAGCAATCTCATCAATTTAGTAATTTAGCCCTTTTAACAATTAATGCAAATCCATATGTTTAATTAGCATCAATCAGTAGTGAACAAAAATTGAGAAAAAAATATATGCTTATCGCTAGTCCAGTTTGATTGCCACATATATTTAGTGTCAATTTAACTATTCTGGGTATTTTTCAAGGAAGGTAAAAATAGGGCACTTTTCTGAGTAATAACATCAGAAATTTCTTTTCTCATTATTATATAATTGCTGATAAAACAATTTCTCAACTCATCTTAAAACCCACTGTAGTTTTACAGTCAGTATTTAGTTTCTTAAATCTTATTTGAAAGATTTTGGTTTCTAAAATAATTTAAAATATTTTGATATATTATTTTCCTCATATGATACACTGAAATGGGGATAATATTAAACTAAGACTTAAGGGTGAATTGAAAGTCTTTTGAGTTGTGAGAAGTTTTTATAGGAGTGGTAGTAATAGTAGTAACATGATGCATTCATGTTATGTATTAACAGAGGAGATAAATAATCTCAAGAACCATCCATGTAATTTCTGCATTTAAACTCAAATGAATATGGCAAAACAACATTCTAGACTGGTAAATGGATGATAAAACCATCAAATATTAGACAACAAATATATGTTCAAAATTAACCGCTTCTACTCTATCAGAGAAAAAATATTAATGTAGACTCAGTAATCACTTAGAGACAGAGTCAAGTCTGGAACAAAGACCACATGACTCTCAATAAATCACTATGTTTTTCTTTTTATCAATTATCTGCCTCCAATTGTTATTAAAAATAATTTCTATTGGAATACTTACTACATTAAATGTGTAAATTCCATGAAAGTATTAATAGAACTATAAAAATCACCTGTAATTCAAGCCCCCTTAAATAAATATTTAATGATTTGTTATATTTTCTTTTAATATTTTTATTAAATAAGTATATACACTTATTTAATGAGATTATACTAGATATAAAGTTACAAATCTGATTTCTTTTCCTTACCGTCTTATTGTGTTCTAGTAAGTATATTAGTTTTCTATTGTTGTGTAATAAATTACCACAAAATTAACAGCTTAAAACATTTATCATCTCATGGTTTCTGTGGGTCAAAGCATGATGTAACTGAGTTCTCTGCTCAGGGCCTCACAAGACTGCAGTGTGTCGTTTTCATCTGGAAACCTAATAAAGAAAGAATATTTTTCCCAGATCATTCAGGATTTGGGCAGAATTCATTTCCTTATAGTTGTAAGAATGAGGGCTCTGGTTCTGTCTGTCTGTCTGTCTATCTGTCTACCAAGACTGCCTTCAGGTCCCAGAGACCACCCACAGTCTCTAGAGTCTGCCTACAGTTCCTTGTCATATGATCTTCTTCAACATGGCACATCAAGTATGCAAAGAGAGTCTCTCAACTTCAAAGTGGTCTCAGATCCTCTTTTAAGAGTTTTCCTCTGAGATTAAGAAGTATAAATTGGTAGTTACAAAATAGCGAAGGGATTGTAAAGTACAGCATAGGGAATATAATTAAAAATATTGTAATAACTATACATAGTGCCAGGTGGGTACTAGGCTAATTGGGGGGATTGCTTTGAAAATTACATGACTATCTAACCACTATGCTGTATACCTGAAACTAACATAAAATAATATTAAATGTCAATTGTAATTGAAAAGAAAAAAAAAGAAAAGAAAAAGAGTTTTCCCTGAGTAAGTCTGGCCCTCCCAGAATAATCTCCATTTTGGTGAATTCAAGATCAACTAATTTAGAACCTTAACTATGTCTGCAAAATTTCTTCACATTTATACTATACTATTGATTAGTAACAAATTACAGGCCTTGCTTGTACTCGAGAAGGGATTTGTACCAAATGTGAGTACCAGGGGAGAAAATCATGGAGGCCACACCCAGGTCTGTGTATCACACAAAGTCATTTAAAGTCTCCAAAATTATTGTTTTGAAAACAATCATTTGTATGATTTTGGATGCTTTCATTTGTCACAACAAAAATTATCAAAGTAATTTATAATATGAACAAATATGTTTAAGGGGAAGAAAAGAAAGTCAGCTATTAAATGTTGCAGAAATTTAAAAATCATCCTTTTAAAAAAAAAATTACCCTTTTCCAAGAACCATTATGATAATTGAAACAAGAAAGAATTCTCAATGAATCCCTAAATCAGTGAATAAAAGTCTTTTGGAGAACAAAGTAGTCATAAAATTTCAAAGTATCACTTCAGAGATTATTAATTACAAAGTAAAATAACAAATGTTCAATGGAAAACTGGTAGATAATAACCTTAACCAATTATCAAATTCGGTAAAACCAATAATGATGAAATCGATATCATCATCATTCTGTGTGTTCTGATCAAGAGACTTGCTGAAGACGTAATATTACCTATTTATTATGTTGAATCATATAAAGTTTTATTTTTATATTTCAAAGGTGACCAAATATGAGCAATTTATATGGTCCAACAACTGGCCTAGACTCTTCCAAAATGTCGATATAATGAAAGACAAAAAAAGTTGGAAAAGTATTATTAATTAAAGTAAACTAATGTGACATAACAATTCATTGAAATGTGAAATCTTTAAATGGATTCCGAAGTTTTTAAAAAACATAACTGGGAAACTGGTAAACTCTGCAGATGGAGTATATATTAAGTAAACAGATTGCATATCAAAGTTAAATTTCTTGCATCAAGTACAGACAGTCCCTAACTTATGATGGTTTGACTCACAATTTTTTGATTTTATGATGATGCTAAAATGGTAAGTATTTAGTAGAAATCATATTTTGAGTCTTGAATTTTGATCTTTTCCTGAGCTAGCTGTATGATATTCAGTATCATAACCCCATTGTAAGTCAAGGAGAATCTGTAATTATATTATGGTATGAAAGAGAAGAGTCTGATTCTTAGGAGACATTTGCCAAAGTACTGAGAGATGGTGTGTAGTGTCATTATGTCTAAAAATTAGTCTCACTGTATAAATATAAATGTGTGTCTGTCTAGAGTATATGTAGGGAGAGAGAAAGAGAGAGAGAGAGAGAGAGAGAGAGAGAGAGAGAGAGAGAGAGAGAGAGAGAGAGAAACTGCTGTATAATAAAACACCAAATATGTGGTATTGACTTGGAATTGAGTGGTAGAAGTTGGAAGAACCTTTAAAACACTATTACCAAGGGTTTGAAAATGTCAGTGTAAGATGAAGAGGAAAAAATTCTATTGTAAAGTGAAAGAAAATTTGGTAATACAGGCATCTGCAATAAAAAGAAAATAGAAAACATGAGGTTATTAGGTAGGTCTTAATCCAATGTGACTGATGTTTTTATAAGAGGAGAGGGGCATAAATACACAGAGATGCACTGGGAAAATACCATGTTACAACAGAGGCAAAGATGAAGGGTCTTGAGGTCAAGGAACACCAAGGATTGCTGGTAACATCAGCAGCAAAGACAATGGAATGGAATACATTCTCCTTCAGAATCTTCAGAGAAACCATGGTCCTACCAACACTTAATTTTGAACTTCTAGCCTCCAGAAAAGTGAGAGTATAAATTTCTGTTGTTTTAAGCCACCCATTTGGTGGCAGTTTGCAATGGCAATTCTAGGAAATTAATATACTGTCTAAGATAAAATATGAGGAGAAAAAGATAAACTAACAAAGAGTATGTATGGTTTTTGAGACTCTATAAAATAAGGTAAAGAAGCTAGACTTTTTGGTTTAAAAATAAAACTTTCACTACCCAGCCTTGCCCAGAAAAAAATTCACAAACTAAGACATGACTTCAGGGCCAAAGCCAATCAAGGGTGCCCCTGTAGGACCTTTTGTTTCTATAAGTTAAAAAGATCTAATTGACTTTTAGTTAAGCAAAAAGCTTTTCAAGGATCTGAAAGTTGCCTTGTCATCCCTCTCTATTAACCAGTAGATTTCTAGGAACCTTAAAAGCACTTTCCCAGAGAAACTTCACACAGGTACAAGGTAGAGAAAGTCCTATCTCAAAAGATCGCCTGTAAAGACTTAGATAATGGAGTAAACCTTGTTATGATTTATAGAAAATTATAAGACAAATAGTAGAAAGAGAAGGAAGTTCTTTGGTTCCTGAAACTTCCAAGGGCAGGTAGAAAGCCCAGAAATCTTTTCAGGTGCAAATTTAAGCTATTTCTTACCAAAATGGCAGGGTGACTCAACCAATAGAATCAGAGCCTAGATAGTAGATCAAGAGTTTCAAAGAATGATTCCCAGGGACTATGACTAGATCCTAATTATTTGAGAAAAGTGTTCAACTGGATTTTAGAATTGCAGTGGACCAGTGACTACTATGACTCCCATTTTCCATTCTCCTCACTCTTTCAGTGGAAATGTCTATTTTGATTACTGTATCTCGGCTTTACCATTTTATATTGGGTCTGTGGGTACCTGATAACTCCTCTCTTTAGTTTATGAATTTTCAGAGTGAAAATAACCATACTCAATAAACATCATGCAAGTAGCTTTATTTGTACCTGGAACTGAATAAGATGGCAAGATCCTAGACTGATGTTGTAATAGTTATGAGACTTTGGGTTTTGGTAGAAAGAAGGAGGTAAGTGCATTTTGCATATTAAAGGTAATGTAGGGAGGAGGAAAGAAAACTAAATGTTAAATCAAGCTATACTCAGAGTCTGCAATGTGCTAATCAGCCCTATGACCAGACCACAAGGAAACCTACAGAACAAAGGAAGATTTCTGCTGGGATTAAAACAAATCATTCACCCACACCATGAAGGGAAAACAGAAAAATAGTCTTTAAGACATACCCTACACAAAATAAACACATTCATTCCCAGTGGCTAAACCATGGGGAACTTATGGATCAAAGAATGGGAATTGCCAGTGGGTCTTTCACTCTACATATTATTACCTTTCACACTGTATACCCATACATCAAAGGAAAATGAGTAAACCATCTTTAAACTGTAATTCATAGAAATTGAGAATGATATATAAACTGAATTCTCTGAACACTAAATGTCACTCTCACTGTCTTTTTCTTGGGCCTTCTCTTTGTCTTTGTCTCTGTCTCTCTCTCTCTTTCTGTCCCTCTGAGTCTCTCTCAGGCTCTCTCACTCTCTGTCTCTGAGAGGAGATTATGCTCTGTCTATGGAGCATTGCCCCTTCTCTAATAAACTTTTCTTTTGACTCTAACTCTGGTGTGCATTTGAATTTTTTCCTGTACTCAGTCAAGAACTCTCTGAGTGCAGGGCTTGAATTTCCATTTGGGAGAATTTGCTCTGTCTTGTATCAGTGGTATATAAGTAATTTGTGAACATAAGATGGACTATGGCAATCTAAGTAAGGCCACAAATTCTTTGATGTTTATTTCAGTAAGAGATGGTGCTCATCTACCCTCCCTTGATTGTTGGCAAATTCTGTCACTGCTTTGGCCAATGGCCTATGAGAAAAGGGTTACTGTGCTAGTTTCTGGGCCTGAGCATAAAGAGACTGGAAGAGTTCCCTTCCTGTGAAAGCTCACTATGCTGTGAGAAGCTTAAGCTGCATAGAGAGATGTTTTTAAATATAAGTTTTATTGTTATTCAGTTATGGTGAGGCCAACAGATCAGGAGACAACTGCCACTGAAAAAATAGTGTGTTGCTCACAATTCTCAGGAAGGGAGGGTACACAAGGAATCACCAGGGTGGGGCAGAAGGCAAAAGGAGTGAAGTCTCTTTACTGTGGTCCCCACAGGAAAAGCAAGACTGGAGATGCAGTGTTAGGATTGGCTAGTCTGAGTAATTTCAGCAGGCTCTGGGATCTAGGGACTATCTTTATTTATCTGATGCCTGGCCCTAAGAAGGTTAGGCCAGAGGAATATTGCCTCCGTGTGAGAGACTGGTAGAAGAGGTTGTAAAAAGTATGGGACTTTGATTGGTTAGTTTTCCTACTAAAGGCATGCTTCCAGGCAAGTCATTTGCTATCTCTAAGAACTGGCTAACCCTAGGAGTGACAGTCTCCCCCTAGTCAGCAAGGCCTCAGATGCTAGAGTGTCAAGAATACAGCAATTTCATTTCTGGGTATTTATCCAAGAAAACAAAAACACTAGTCCAAAAAGATATATGTGTCCCTGTGTTCATTACAACATTATTTACAATAGTTAAGATATGGAAGCAACCTAGATGTCGATCAATAAATAAATGGATAAAGACATGGTATGTATACACACACACACACACACACACACACACACACACACACACTGGAATATTACTCGGCAATTTGTAACAACATGGATGGACCTAGAGGGTATTATGCTAAGTGAAATAAGTCAGACAGAGAGCAATAAATACTGTTCGATTTAATTTATATGTGGAATCTAAAAAAGCAAAACAAATGAACAAACAAAACAAAACAGAAGCAGACTCATAGATACAGAGAAGAACAAATTGATGGTTGCCAGTTGAGAGATGGCTGGGGGATGGGTGGAAAAGTTGAAAGGGAATAGAAGTAGAAATTTCCAGTTGTAAATTAAATAAGTCACAGGGATATAAAGTATAGTACAGGGAATATAGTCATTAATATTGTAATAACTTTGTATGGTAAGAGATGGTTACTAGACTTACTGTGTTGATTACATTGTAAGGCATATAAATGTTAAATCACTATTTTATACACCTGAAACTAATATAATATCCTATGTCAATATATTTTAATAAAAAATAGAATACATAAAATAAGAAAATAGTTTAATACAGGAGGCCACTCTAACCAACGAACAATAGCCATATGAGTGGGACAGTGTTCAGTTCATTGAAATCTTCAGCTGACTTCAGCCACAGCCACTATGTAATATATATCACATGAAAGACCCCAAGCAAAAATCATTCAGCTGAGCCCAGTCAACCCCCAAAATCATGAAAGATAATAATCGAGTGCGTTTTAAGCCACTAAGTTTTGGAATGTACAAGTCCTAGCAATAGATAACAAACAGAATTTGCTTGTGGTTTTTGTCTATGGATATATGTATATTTACACACACACATCACACAAAGGAAGGAGAGAGTAAATATGGAAAAATATTTACAATTGGTCAATCTAGGTAAAGTATTTATGAATGTTCTTTGTAATATTGTTTTTGACATTTCTGTGGATTTAAAATTTTTTAAATTAAAAGTTTGAGAAGAAAACAATAATTAAAATACAAAAAAAAAGATATGGGCAACATGGACATGAATTCAAATTGTATTAGGCAAGTCAATGAAAGAACTAAATCTTTTTGTTAGGCTGATGATTATATGAGGAGCGATGTATCCCCATTGTGGGTGAAGTCTGCATAATTAGAGGCCTAACTTCTCTGCTAAACTGTAGGCAGAGAGAAAAGAAGCTCTGTAAATAAAAGAAATGTGAAAAACTTCCAGAAATAAAAATACTCTCACATTAGGCTCCTTCTAGAGATCTGGAAATTATTGCTGTTTCCTCCCAGTAAAATTTTTAAGAAAAAAAAAAAAAAAGGTTTTAGTACGTTTTGATAATTGCAACATAAAAATGCCTCTAGCTTTCAAAAATAACATAAAATAAAGATTATTGGCTTATATAACTGAGAAGTCCAGAGGCAGATGAGGCTTCATATAAAGCTAGCAATAATCTCTCAGATATATTAACAAAAACCAAGTATTTATGTTATTTCCCTCTGCCTTTCTCAGTGCCAGCTTTATTCTAAGCCTGATTTCAATATGGCAGCCAGTAGATCCTAAGGCTACCTGCATTCTCATTCCTTCTGAAAAGAGCAAGTAAATATGAGATTCACTAAGAACAAATATTATCCTCACAAGGCCCCAAGCCATTTTTATGTCCAGAAGATGAAATGCAGTGATCAGCCCTGCCTTAGTTATGTGGTTTGTTCCACAAGTCAGAAGGAGTAATATCAGCATATCTGATACAACCTAAAGGAAACAGATCTTCTGAGAATTTAAAATGAGAAAATAGATTCTCCATGGACAACCAGCCTGCTACCACTGCTGCATATATTTTCTCTCCAGTTGTCATCTATTTCTCTTTGGACATTGCTTCATTTTTGTCTTAGTCTGCAAAGTGATGCTGGGCACCATCTCTGAATTTAGAATGCCTTCTTTCAAGAGGGCAGCCAGACTTAGAAACTTCTTGTCCCAAGGCAAATATATAGCAAGAGAATATATATTTCATATATACTAAATTTTGGTATTTGGCATTTTTCCCAACTGAGTCTGAGTCGTGTGACCAGAAAAATGTGCCCATGGCCTGAGTCATTTTTCATAAGCAGGAGGTATCTGGTGCACCATTTGACTTGTGGTTAATGAATGTCACTGAAAGATAAGGTTTGTGCAGAGGGCTATATAATCAACCAAAAGTTGTCCACTCCAAATTTCATCATAAATGATTCATTCATTGACTATTGGCTTAAGATAAGTGATAGTTGGGCTCTCAAATGGCCCCCAATGATCCCTGGTATTCGCAGTACTATGTGATCCCCTCCCACAATGAAACAGGTCTGCTCTGTGTGAATACTATGGAAGTGATGGAATGACATCTAAGGATAGGTAATAAAAGGCATCGTAGCGTCAGCCATATTCACTTGAATTGTTTATTTTAGGGGGAGCTGGGAACCATAACCTGAGAACACTCAACCCCCCTAAAGAGAGGTTCACGTGGAAAAAAACTGAGGCCTTCCTCCAGCAGCTAGTCTCATCTTGCTAACCTTGAGGTTTAAAAACATTGAGAACAGAACCTCAAACCCCAATTAAGCCTTCAGATGACTATAACCTAACCAACATCTTGACTACAATATTATAAGAGACTCTGAGGCAGAATTTCCCAGTTGGTCTCCTGAATTCTTGATCCACAGAAACCGAGAGAGATAATAAAAGTTTCTTATCTTAAGCCACTAAATTTTGAGGTAATTTGTCATGCAATAATTGATGGCTATATAAATTTATATTCTCTATTTCTTTAAAGAAAAATCACTTTATTGCTAGTTATGTGTATGTGTATGTTGTAATGGTGGTGGTGGTGGTGGTGGTGGTGATGTGTGTGTGTGTGTGTGTGTGTGTGTGTGTGTGTGTGTGTGTAAATTCTGTCCTGGATTAGGTGAATTAGGTATTATACTTTACTAGATGTTCTTTTAAATTCAAAGGAAGCTACTCTTAACTTTTCTGATTAGATAAATAATTACTGATGTATCTTTTACTTTTAATGATATTAATTTTAGATAGATAGATGATAGATAGGTACGCATATTTCAATTATTTCCCACAACAGTATAAAGCAGATTATTAAGGAAGAAACTGAAGTTTACAGAGATTAGAAAACCTATCCAAGTTGAACCAGCTAGTAAGTGGTAGCCCAAGGATTCAAAGCTCCATTATTTTACCTCAATGTTTATGCTTATAATCATTACATTTTATGTAGACTTTTTATTCCTAATCTCAACCTTAACTGCTCATGACTTACTATGGAATTTGGATTGGTGGTATTTTATTTAGGATTTTATATTATATTCACAGAAATGATTGTGCTCTATTTCATATATACTATATTTTGGCATTTGGGTCTCAGGATGATGGTAGCTTCATAAACCAAATTGAATGTTAGTCCCCTTTGTCTAGATTCTGTACTAGTTAATGGTGTAAAGACCATATATTCTTATAAAATTTAAAATAGAGTTTCAAACGTGTGGAATCAAACTATCTGGTTTCAGAATCATTTTGAAATTATTTTTGAGTCAACATATACTTTTATGTTCTAAATTTTTGTTTTGAGATCATCTCAAATTTACAGAATAAAGATTTTTTTAAATAAAAAATTTATTTTTCAATTACAGTTGACATATAAATATTATATTAGTTTCAGGTATACAACATAGTGATTAGACATTTATACAACTTATGAAGTGATCACCCTGATAAATCTAGGGCCCATCTGACATCATACATAGTTATTACAATATTATTGACTATATTCCTTGTGCTATACTTTACATACCCATGACTATTTTGTAACTACCAATTTGTACCTCTTAATCCATTCCTTTTTCCAAACCCCCTCCTATCTGGCAACTATTAAAATGTTCACCATATCTATCAGTTTGTTTCTGTTTTGTTTATTTATTTGTTTGTTCTTTAGATTCCACATATAAGTGAAATCATATGATATTTGTCTTTCTCTGTCTTATTCCACTTAGCTCAATACCCTCCAGGTCCATCCATGTTGTTGCAGATGGCAAGATTTTATTTTTTTATAGCTGAGTAATATTCCATTGTATATATGTACCAACTTTTCTTTATTTATTCATCTTTTGATGGACACTTAGGTTGCTTCCATATCTTGGCTATTGTGAATAATGCTACAATGAACATATGAATGCATATGTCTTTCAAATTCGAGTTTTGGGTTTCTATAAATAAATACCCAGAAGTAGGATTACTATTTCTATCTTTGTCTCTTGCTATAACCTTTGTTTTAAAGTGTATTTTGTCTGGTATAAGTATTGCTACCTCAGCTTTTTTTCTTTTATTTTCATGAGATATCTTTTCCATCCCTTTACTTTTAGTCTGTGTGTCTTTCGATCTGAAGTGAATCTCTTGTAGGCAGCATATGTAAGAGTCTTGTTACCTTATCCATTCAATGACCCTATGTCCTTTTATCAGAGCATTTAATCCATTTACTTTTAAAATAATTGATATGTATGCAGTTATTGCCATTTTATTATTTATATTTTTTATCTTTTTTTTTTTCCTTCCTCTTCTTACAAAAGTCCCTTTAACATTTCTTGTAATACTTGCTTGGGTGTGACTAATTTTTTTAGCTTTTTCTTGCCTGTGACAGAGTGACTGCATTCCTTTCTTTGCATCCTTTCAGGTGACATATGATTTCAATTTTTCCCATCACTATTGGTGATTCACTTTGAACACATGATTATGATGATGTCTACCAGGATTGCTCACCAAACAGTTATGTTTTTCTTTTATTTTTAAATTAGAAAATATTTTGTGTGGAGACAGTTTAAGGCTGTGTAAATATGTTCTTCCTCATCATTTTTGCAATTTATTCATTAATTTATTTATTTTGGTATGGATTGATAGTTTCTCATTTTATTCAGTGGGTTAAAACTCAATCCTATCTACTTGGGTTTTTCATGTTGTTTCTGATGTGACTAATGAGGGCCGTGTAAAGCTAGCTCTTGTGCCTTTTTACATAACCTGGTCGGTTTTTTTGTTTGTTTGTTTGTTTTTTGAGTAAAGTATTGTCTCTGGCATAAGATGTTCCAGATGCATTTTGTAATTTCCTTGCTCCAGACATGAGATTATTATTTCTTCCAGGAGCCCTGGTTACTTTTAGTAAAAATGGTTTTGAGAAGCCAAGATCTGAGCTCTAGATTTGCTTATGTTATTGAGGTGCTATTGATTCCAGAAAGTGAACAGAGCTAGAGAATACATACACACACGCGCGCGCACACACACACACACACACACATACACACACATTTGCGTGCACATGCACACACAATATACTCTGTATTTATTGCTTTTTGGATCCATGTATTGGAAACTCTAGTTCAAACTGATGCATCCAGTTCCAATTCAACATCACAGGGTTTATTTTAGTTTTCTATCTTTTTTTTTAAATTCCCTTCTGTTATATTGAGGAATCAAGCTCCCATAATTCTTAACATATTTACTTATTTGATCAACCCTCTGTTGATGACCAATCTCAAATTTTCCTTGTTACCCCTCTTTTACATAGATGCATTTCTTTCCCTTCTGGGATCTAACTTCACAGTGGCCTCTCCTTTTCCCCTAAATGAATGCCCATCGCAACCTGTTTGAGTCCAGTGTATACAAGCATACCTCGGAAATATTGTGGGTTTGGTTGCAGACCAAATAAAGTAAATATCACAATAAAGGGAGTCACACAATTTTTTTGGTTTTCTGAAGCATAAAAAAAGTTATATTTCTATTCTATCATTGCCGGAGCCAGCCGGGCAGAGTCGAACAGTCCTGAGTGGGGGAGCGAGGGTTAGGAAAAAAAGACAGAGAAGAGAGAAAGATGTCGGGAGGGCATACAGTCAAAGCTGCAGCCTCGAGTTTATTTAGCACCGTATACAGCTTGAGTACATGACAAACTGCTCGTAACAAACTACTCAAAACAAAACCACAAGTATCCAGAAACAATAGCTGCGATTAACATGAATTAACATAAGGCCAAGAGAAAAACTCCTCCCTTGGAAATTCAGGAACTGATGCTTATCCTCCCTTCAGGATTTCAGGAACTGATATTTCCTTACAAAGGGCTCCCAACATCTCCGGCTCCCAACATATCATAGTCTACTAAGTGTGCAATAGCATTCAGTATGTCTAAAAAATTGTACATAACTTAATTAAAAAATACTTTATTGCTAAAATATGCTGAGCATCATCTGAGCCTTTAGTGAGTCATAATCTTCTTGCCTAAATGTTGATGACTGCTGACTGATCAGGGTGGTGGTTGCTGAAGGCTGGGGTGTCTATGGCAATTTCTTAAAATAAGACAGCAATAAAATTTACTACATCTATTGTATCTTCCTTTCATAAATGGTTTCTATGTAGCATGCTATGCTGTTTGATAGCATTTTATCTACAGTAGAACTTCTTTCAAAATCGGTGTCAATCATCTCAAACCCCACTTCACTTTATGAACTAAGTTTATATAATATTCTAAATTCTGTGTTGTCATTTCAGTAATCTTTACAGTACCATCAGAAATAGCTATGTGGCTCTTCCTTTCACTGGAACAGTCATAGGCCTTTGTACATTACTAATTGGCCAATCTCAATATTGTTGTGTCTCAGGGAGAGGGAAGCCCAAGTATAGAGATAGAGAAAATAGTCAGTTGGTGGAACCATCAGAACACAGAATATTTATCGATTAATTTGCCCTTCTATATAGGTGAAGTTCATGGCACCCTAAAACAATTATAATAGTAGCATCAAAGATCACTAATCCTGGATCACCATAACAAATATAATAATAATGATAATGTTTGGAATATTCCCAGAGTTACTAAAATATGACACAGAGACATGAAGTAAGCAAATGCTGTTGGGAAAAAAAATGATGTTGATAGACTTGCTTAACGAAGGTTTGCCACAAACCTTCAATTTGTGAAAAATGCAGTATCTGTGAAACTCATTAAAGAAAAGCACAATAAAAGGAGGTATGCCTATAATTACTCTCCTCATCTAGCTGGAGTTATGACTCCCTACCCTATATAGGTCCACACTCCTATGTGAATGCTGTCCTATTTTGCTCAAGTTCTGAAACTCCATTTTAAGCCACAGTCCTATAAAGTGATACCTTCGTCACTCTTTTTTGGTTTTGACTCCATACTGCACCATCCCTACAACTGTTTATGTTGATATCATATTTTGAGCCAATGTCCTTCCCACCCCACTGCAAACATCTACTTTTCTCTGCCCCACCTAATGGCTTTGAGATCAAAGTATTTAGGAAGGGAAGGAAATCGAAAAGAAAGAAAAGAAAAAGGGTGGAATTTTTTCAAATTTTCAGTTTCTTTTACTACTAGTGTCTTTTTTCCAATATTTTAATTTTTGAGCTTACATAAATGTAAACTTTTTCAAATACGTTCAGTCATTTTGAAATTTTCAAAGCATAGAATAAAAAGGACAAGATTCTAAATCATATAAGTTAAGAATTTTGGAAGATAATTCTCTATAGATCTATCACAGTTCTGCACATCTTTTGAGAGAGGAATTAACTGGCAGTTCTCCATGATGTTTCTACATGTGTTGTGAGATTTTTTTTTTCTGGACTATATTTTCAAGGATGTTTACATAGCAAAGAGCCTTGGAAGACAGCAATTCTATCTCATTCGGAGCACAGGACAGATTTCTTTGCTGCTCAGTATAATAAAGATGTCTCCCTCTGGGGCAAAGGTTGAGTAAGTTTGCTTGCAGCATGTTATAAAAGATTGTGGTTTTCTCTCTTATAACATAACCCATTGCGTGCTTGGACCCTTGCCCTAACACCTGTGGGAGTTAGGAATTGGGGAACTGGCACAAGAAAATGATGAAACTCTAGCTTCTGATGTTGCTGTAAGTAATAGAGTAACGAACTGTCTTGTGTCTTTAACTTGGGAGCCTTGTTGTGGCTTCTACCAGCATCTATCACATTGTGGAAGGATGATTTGTAAGCATGAAAGTTGGGCAAAATATTAGATACATTATAGTTATTACAAGAAATACATTTAGCTGCAAATATCAGAAATTCCAAATACCATTGCCTAAAATAGAGGGTTATTTTAATAAAATAAATAATCAGTTAATCTTGAGATAGGTGATCTAATAATGGTACAATTGTTAAAGTATGTCATCAAGAACTTGGACTCTTTAATTTTCTGCTCTGCTATCTTTATCAAGCATGTTTTATTCTCATGATACAGGCATTGTGTCTATTCAGCAGGCCTAAAAATGAGAGAAGAGAAATAAGTAAAGGTTGAGACCATTAACATTGACAGAAAAAAATTTTTTTTTCCCTGGGAGACCTGACCTAGCTAGCATTTTTCCACATATCACTCATTGTCCAGATCTGTGTCATATGGACTGCCCTAAGGCCTAAAGGCAAAAGTTTAAGGACATCACATGGTATCCACCATTAGTATTACGTTATAATAGCTACTCTTTGAATAAGTTACAAAGCTTTCTAATTTCTTAAATTTTAAAATTTATGTATTTTTTTTATGGTGACATTGGTTAACAAAATCTGATAAGTTTCAAAGTTTCAGCTGCACATTTCAATAGTAAGGGATATATATATATATATATATATATATATATATATATATATATATATATATATTTACATTATGTGTTCGCCTCCCGTAGTTGCATTTCTTTCTGTTAGCACATATTTAACTGCTTTATCCCATCTACCTCCCCCTTCTCCCATCCCCCCTACCCTCTGGTAACCACTAATCCATTGTCCATGTCCATGATCCTATGTTAGTCTTGTACATTTGTAGCTTTTAGGTTTATATCCCACATATAAGTGAGATCATGTGATTTTCAACTTTTCTGTCTGGCTTACTTCGATTAGCATGAATATCTCGAGGTCCATCCATGCTGTTGTAAATGGCAGTATTTCACCTCTTCTTATGGCTGAGTAATATTCCATTGTCTATATGTACCACAGCTTCTTTAGTCGATCATCTATCATAAGACACTTTAGTTGCTTCCATGTCCTGGCCACTGTGAATAATGCTTCTATGAACATTGGTGTGCAAAAAAATCTTTTTGGATGTGGGTTTTTAAGTTTTTGGTGTAAATACCCAGTAGAGGGATTGCTGGATCATATGCT